>KZ826466.1:0-22473 GCA_003184635.1 Aspergillus sclerotiicarbonarius CBS 121057
GGGGGGGGGGTTGTTATGAGTTATGATGGATGGGATTTGTGTATGGGAGGTATGGTATTTGATGTTACTCTGTACGAGATTAATTTGTCAGTTGTCAAGCGGGTCTTGTCATTGTTGTTGATGCTACGGGCTTTGGTGCCTAGTATCTGAGCATGTAGGGTAGGTAGCTAGCCCTGGACGACCTGGCTGACATGGTACTCTACGACGGTGGGCTTGCCCTGCTCGACGTTGAAGCGGCCCTGGGCGACGAAAACACGGCTCTCCAGTTCCTTGTAGCGCTCGCTACCGGTCTGTTGTTGTTAGTTTAGCTGTCGTTAACTGACACTGGTCTACTCACCTCGAAGGTTATGTGGGTGACTAGATCAGTACCATTAGCTAACTGTATCCTAAGAGGTTCACAAAGGGACTCACAGGCAGTGTTGAATGGAGTCGAGCCGCTCGGAGAAGTCCCAGCAAAGACGGCAAGCACTTCGGGCATCAACGTGCAAACACCAGTGTAGTTCAGGTAGATGAGCTAGTAGTCCATGTTAGTCACCACCCTCGACAGATCCTTGATGCTATTCACGTACATCATCGCCATCCTTGGGCCTAGATTCAGTCATTAGAAATGCACAGCAGATGCAGACACAAGCATAACCTACTTGATAACACCATGGGCATCCAGCCGCAGGTGCTTGCCATCAGGATCCGCATGGATGTAATCATTGCCAACACCGACGAATTCCGCGTCCAGGGCAGGGGAGAATCCAGGCTCGCTCTTGACAGTGCCGCCGGTCATGGGCTTTGGTCATGCTGGAATGTTACTGGAGATCTTGTGAGGTGGGAGGATCGGAGGCTGCTTACGACGACCTGCAGGTTGTTCTGCCGAGAGGCACTGCCTAGATGGAATTAGCGTTGTGATCTCCCGACTACTCCGTAGGTAGGTATATGGTGGACTTACCGACGCCGAGGGGAGCATCGATGGTGACCTATGCCGTGGGGTGGTTAGTTATGTCGGGGTGGAATCTGGCGATACGGACCTTGAAGGTAAAGGCGGGCTGGAGAGTAGGGAATTCGGACATGGCTGCTTTGATGAGACTCGAGCTGATGGGTGAGTCAAGAGTTGTGTTGATATGGGAGGAAGTCAGCTGTCAGGTAGCTCTGGAGTAGGCCGGATGATAAGGCTAGGTATAAGCCCCGCTGGTCGGTGAGGGGTCAGGGCTCTCCTGTTCCACAAGCACCGGCCAGCCTATGACATGGCCCCGATGGTGACAGGCGATGGCAATCATATCACCGCGGTTAAGGGTACTTCGGGTAGTTTATTTAATAGGTAGCCATCTTTTGAGTAGTACTGACAGCTACTGCTTTGAATCAAAGCAGTAAGCTAGTCCTGGTCACATGCTGCGATGGCGGGGTAGTTAAGTATCAACATGTCTTCTATTTTTATATTCGTCCTATGTAATTCTTCCTTCTCTCCTGGGCAGATATCCCTCATCGGCTGCTCCCCGACTGTAACCGCATGCCTCCCCACCCATGTCAGAATGTCTACTGACCTGCGTACAAGTTGTTAACGTTATGACGTCCGATCACCTAATCGACCACCCGACAATGGAGGACCGGGAATAGTGCCATCCACCCTCCAGTCGATCGGGCCCGGGGAGCCTATCACAACAACGACCGCCTTGGCTCGGTCAGCTGTGCGGCCAGCGCGCGTCTACCTTGGGGGTGAAGTGACTGGGTAGGGGAAAGAAGGCAGCGTGGAGGGTCCAGCAAGACGAGCGATGACTAAGGCCGTCCTACAATCTGCTTGTCGATTGCAGGCACGTGGGCCGGCCAGGCGACGGTACAGGCTGTAGGTACCTTACATTAGGGGGGGACCTTGACTGCCACCGCACTGCCGCCTCGCTGCTCCTTCCGGTGCCGTTGGTGAGTCTGGTATGTACACACCTGACCTGCTGGAACAATTCCGACTGATACCCCAGAGTCAGATGTCCCAAGCGGCGCGTGTCTCTCGCAGGGCCGACATTTAAATGCCAGCCAGACCACCCCCGTTCCCTGCTGGCTTTTTTTCGTGGTGGTCAAATTGCCAACCGCAACAACAGCAAAGTGGGTCCCACCCGCTCCCTCGCGCTTGTCCCGATCTGGCCTTTGGCTGTGACGTCGACGACGATCCAGGCGACCAAAATCTCCATCTCATGTAATTAGCCCCGGTTTCGCTACTTCTGGGTGTTGTCCTTAGCTTCGTTTCGTTTTTTTAACCCTTCGTCGAGGTCGCGTGCTCATTATCTACTTATGTCTGACTCGACTGGTCAAGGTTCATTCTGATTTCCCGCATCGTCGGGCTTTCGCCTCCTGCTCACAACCTTCCCAATGGTTCCGATTCGACTACTTTCGGCGCTTCCGCTGCTAGGAACCTATGTGTCCGCCTTTCCGGTCTTGGAGCAACAGCCGCTGGGTGCTGGTCTCCAGAATGGGGTCCAATTTGAACCACCCACCGCGGGTGGCGAGTCCTCCCGGGGGCTTTCGGGGCGCTTTCTGCACATAACAGGTACGTTATTTCTTGATCTGCGCGACATCAGGGCCGCGAGGGAGAGGAACGATGCTGATCCCACCTAGATTTCCACCCAGACTCGTACTACCAACCCGGAACATCTGACGAGAAGAGGTGCCACAGAGGTGATGGCTCGGCGGGATACTTTGGAGCCGAAGGGACCGAATGCGACTCACCATTTGCCCTTATCAACGAGACCTTTCGCTGGATCGAGGACAACCTCAAAGATAACATTGACTTCGTCATCTGGACCGGCGACTCTGCGCGACATGACAACGATGAGAAGAACCCTCGCACGGCAGAAGAGATCATCGACTTGAATCAATTCATGGCGGATAAATTTGCCGAGGTCTTCAAGGGGAAGGGCGCAACCCATGGTCTCTCCATTCCGATTGTTCCCACGCTTGGGAATAACGATATCATGCCGCATAATATCTTCAAGGACGGGCCGAACCGGTGGACGAAGCAATATAGAGAGGTGTGGCGCAAATTAATCCCCGAGCATCAACGCCATAGCTTTGTGGAAGGCGGCTGGTTTGTCTCGGAGGTGATTCCTGATCAGCTAGCAGTCATCAGCTTGAACACTCTATACTTCTTCGAGTCCAATTCTGCTGTTGATGGGTGCGACGCGAAATCAGAGCCAGGCTATGAGCATATGGAGTGGTTGCGTGTTCAATTGGAGTTGCTGCGGACACGTCACATGAAAGCCATTCTGATAGGTCATGTCCCTCCGGCAAGATCCGGTTCCAAGCGCAGCTGGGATGAAACCTGCTGGCAAAAGTACACGCTATTCGTGAACAGGTTCCGGGACGTCGTGGTCGGTAGTGCGTATGGGCATATGAATATCGATCATTTCATGCTCCAGGACAGTCACAAAGTGAAGATTGCCGACGCCAGTGCATCCTCTGTGCTGTCTGATCTTTATGACGAGTCGGGTGAAATTTCCATCCAGTCACGTTACGATTATCTTTTCAGTCTCCGAAAAGACTGGTCTAGCCTGCCGTCTCCGCCGGATGGTATGCCGAAAGGCACCTTTCTAGCGGACGAATGGCTCGACGACGAAGCCGCCGCAGAGAGTGCAAAGAGCTCAAAGCCCAAGAAGAAAAAGAAGCGCTTCTTGAAAAAGATCGGTGGTCCCTGGGCCGAGAGGTACAGTGTGTCGTTGGTGTCACCTAGTGTGGTGCCGAATTTCTTCCCTACCCTGCGGGTGGTTGAGTATAACATCACTGGCTTGGAAGACACGATGACTTGGGCCGATGCCCCTGTCCAGAACGGCTTGGATATGGATATCCAGGAACCTGTTGAGGATGAACTGTCGGCCGAGAAGAAGGACAAGAACAAGAAGAAGAAAAAGCCACAGGTCAAGGTCCCGGTGCCTCCCTCGTCGACTGCTCCTCCAGGACCGGCATATTCCAACCAGGCGTTGACTTGGCTTGGCTATACCCAGTACTATGCCAACTTGACCAAGATCAACAGCCAGGTGGCTAAGAGCCAGGAAATGTTGACAGACGATCTCGGCTCTGATCAAAGGGACGATGCGCGCGAGATGAAGCACCGCGATGTCTTCACGTTTGAGGTCGAATACGATACCCGACACGACAAGGTCTACAAAATGGACGATCTCACTGTGCGCAGTTTCTTCAAGTTGGCGAAGCGAATTGCTAAGAACCGGTTGGGTAAAGGCGATCTATGGGTGGAGGATGCGACCGCTGACGAACTTGACACGGATGCTGAGGCCGTCGACGAAAGTGGAGAAGACCTGGAAATTGAAAAGAAGAAGAAGAAGCCCAAGAAGTCGAAGAAGCCGAAGAATCGGGTTTGGAGGGCATTCCTGGAAAGAGCTTTTGTTGGGACTTTGGACAGTGACGAACTTGACGATATAGAATAATCTCCTGGCTGCTCGGCGAGCTGGACAGGAGGGATACGACGTTATGGTCACGACGTTTCATTACTCGTTACTAATCTGTTGCTGCCTGTATATAGTGTTTCTAATTCTGGCCTTGATAGTGGTCAATCTTCAGTATGACCTTGGAAATAGATCGCTTCCATTTGCCTGATGCCCGTGTAGACTGTAGCAGTACTGAGAAGGCGGTGGGAAACTGCCGCGTCGGTTGCAAGAATGAAGATGAGGTCGGTCGTCATCTTTGCCTCTTCCCACTCGAACATCCCTCCCGTCGATGAGTATGACGGGGCCACTGGGATCATCACTTGACATCTCCGGGTGTAATCTAAATCCCATGGCCCCTTCACAGCCCCATGGAACGATGGAAGACGCACCGACGCGTCCGATGCCACGCTGGCAGAGGCCCGCCAGCTGTCATCCGTTTCTACCGCCATCCCCGTGCTAAGAAGCGCGCGGGCGCCGAGCTTCCCACTTGCAGCCTAGCCAGTCCCCCCGTCTCCGTGGCGGCTCGCTCAGGCACAGAGCTACTGAGCTAGAGCTAGGAGATGGGTTGGCCAGCTGCAACACTGCTCGGAGCCCATGTGTTACTTTTGCTGCCGAAGGAGAGGCTGGAGACAGGCGATCCACTGTGCTATTCCTATCTCATCCTTCCGGCTGGATCAGAAGCTGCAAGGCAGGGAAAATCAGCAGTTGGGCTCTGACACGTATCAAGCTAACTGATGCGCTGTCCCTCCGCCCAATGGCTATCACTTGGACGGGACCAGCCAACATGCCACCTTGCCCTTCGTAATTATTTATTTTTTTCGTTTCGGTGATGGTAGTCATCCACGCCATGACGTTTTTGACCATTGCTGCGATTGGTGCCCGACCTCTCCTCCGTCATGACGAGGACAAGCACAATTGGACGGGCAAGAAGAATAATAAACCCGACGGCTGCTATGGATCGTATCTACGGACTACTTACTACTCCTACAGAAGCGGGGATCCATGCGCCTTATATGTATAGTGGAGATTGCCGCGGTTCAGATCACTCGCGCTCGACTAGCCCGGCATCATTACTCCGTACTGCCGTGGCTTTCATCCACTTGGTTGCGGCCAGGGAAATCTCATCCGGGCAGATAGCCTGCCCTTGCATCATTGCTCCGCACCATCCTTCATTATCGGCCTTATTCCCCCCATTCTCGCGCCCCAGCGACCGGAGAGTCCATTCGTCAATTGGCGGACATTGGCTTTGGGGGAAGACTTTGCTTTCCTAAGCCGTCAATATCCTGTTCCTTTACACTCGAGCAGACTTGATTCATGGGGTAAACTCGAGATCGCTATCACTTTTGGCCCCAATCTCGTGGGCAGTGCCGTCGCGGGCAAGACGCAAAGACTAACGCCTTACCGCACCTAGTTGCACACGATGCATCAAGACTGGCTCCTACTTCACAACCACCAGCTCCTTGCCCTTTGTTGTTACGAATGCTCCCTTCCCCGTGCCTTGCATTTATAAATTTCCACCTTTATCCTTTTGCGCTCTCACGTCTACCTGAAATCTTGCGTGCAGGGCGATTGACAGGACGAGGACCAATTAGCTAGAAGTCCTGGCTGGGTGGTTTCCGTTTTGGTTCAACTTGTTGCTTTCCAGAACAATCTACTCTACACCCGCTGCATTGCTTTCCCGTCGGTGTCCCAAGGAGTACTAATTGCTGACATATGTAACATCGTTTCGGTTGGTGGCTTTGTGCTTCAAACGCTGGGAATCTCCGAGGGTGCACAACTGATCGGCTATCTCCAAAAGGCGGCATTGAAGGCCACAAACACGAAGAATCCGACTCCGAAGCGAGCGCACGCAGATAACTTTTGCCAGTGCAATTGAGTGTTCGCATTGGGGGCAGCAACTTAAATCCCAGCCATATTGGCTTCTAGGCGCCAAACACGAGCATGGGAAGCTTCGGCGTTTGCGACAGCTGATCTGTACTATAAACCGTTTGCGCGCGCGTCCGAGGTAAGACTCCAGATCCTTGGCGCTTTGCATGTTTCACTCCGTTGCATCTGTTGTTTATATGGCGCGGTGGGCAAGCTGTGGCCACTGGGCTGACCTTGGAAATGGTCCAATGCTGCACGAAATCCTTTTACCCGTCCAAAATTGCTGGGTTACACCTGAGCGATACTTCTCTCCTGTTGTATTCTTAATGCACCATGGATGTGGCTAACTTGACTGGCGATTGCCTTGTGATAGAAGCGGGTTCTCTTGCTTTGTGGATGGCTTCCTCCGAGGTGGACCAGAAGGCCTTGGGCAACTTTGCGGCCATAACGAGCCTCGAGCATCCGTTATTGTCCGCAATGCTCTACAAGATTCTTGGGCTGTCTGTCATGCTATCCAAAAAACTTCTCCGTGCACGACGGTTGCGGCGCCTGGACCCCACCCGGGAGACCAAATCTCTTCACCTTTATTATCATATCATATGGCTTTCCCGAGAGGGCCTCCTGATTCTGGAAGAGTGTATCCTTCCAATGGTTGAGGGATACGTGGAACTGAAGATTCTAGCCTACAAGCTGCGAGCCTCGTTCTACCACATCTTTGTCTTGTTCCATAACCAGCCTGCTGTCCACTCGCCGGGCATCGTTAGTCTCCCGAGCAGTACACCGGTGTCCAATGCCGTGACCGAAGCGGAGACCCCCAAGGATTCCAGTTCGAGGTTCTCATTTCAGTCGAAGCCTGATGTGATCACGATCTCCGGGAAGCCCAGTTCGGCATCGGATGGTGCGCCACGAGCCAAGGTGACGCAGGCGCCCCCGGGCTTTGCACCGGTTCAACCCCCCAAGTCGATCTCTGCGTTTCTCCTCCCTGCTCTCGATTACACACCCACGGCTACGGCCTGCTTCAACCATGCTGCTGTCCTGGCCGAGCGATTTCTTCCCGGATCCCACCCACTTCGTCTATCCATCAAGCTCGAATATGCCGCCTACCTCTACGATTGCCTTCATGATGCCAACGCCTGTCGCCGGTTGGCCAAGCAAGCCATTGCAGATGTATACAATGCGCAAGAGGGCATGGACGATGAGAGCTTCGAAGATGCCGCCGAGATCGTGGGGATTTTGGGCAAGATGGTGAAGCGGGGTAGAAAAACGAGCACTGCGGGAGGTAGCACCACGGCCGCCGAGACGCCCCTGGACGGGCGCAGTGAAGGCAGTCGAACCCCGTCCTCTCGAACGACGTTGAAAAAGCCCGCCCCACGAGTGCCGAAAAACCCCTCGCCGACACGCACGGCCTGGCCGACGACTGGCGAGGAAGTGGCTCCTGCTGTTCCTGATCCTACCATGATGAACCCTATTTGATGTGTCTCTGTTTACGACCTGTATATGCTTCCTGGACTGCGGTATGTACCTTAGTCGACTTTGTTTGTATTATCCTGTAACGGTGTTGAGGCGATGGACGGCAATTGGGCATGTGGATAGTATGAGCGGTGGGGGGTTGCAGCGACGAGGTGTAGATACTAGATATAGATGTAACTGGCTGATGTCATGATCCCCACATGAGGGTACTGCAGTCTACAATTGTATGTCTCTGCCAATGGCCAGTGGGAATGGATCTTTTGTTTGATGCCCGGTGGAGGCCAGCGCATTGTCGCCTGAGGCAACCCCCACCGGTAAAATACCGCGTACCCTGGTACCGGGCCGGACGAGAAAATTACCCCCCCCCCGATGCATGAACGGGCCGGCTCAGGCAACAGTTCCAGCAGCTTGATTTCTCCTGAACTCTCGTTCATCGCCAGTTCAGGAGTCCGTTGGTGTCTGGTCTGCCTCGCGATTGCAAATTGACGGATGCCTGCAGGCTTTTAATTGGATTCACCATTTCAGGGGCATCCGACGACGAGACTATCTAAACTCTACGGGCCTCATCTCCCGTTTCTTACAATACGGAGCCCGATCGACTTGGCAACCAGCGCTTCATCGCAAGCGTTGCGACTCTTGGGGGTGTCTTTTACGTCATTCGGCGGTGATCTCCTCCTGCAGCATCCGGGCGCATTGGAGAGAGTTCGTCTACCATTCCTGCTGACCCTTGCAAATCAAGCCCCTCCTCGTCCTCCACGTCTCCCCCACCATCCTGTGTTGTCCGTCCTCGTTGCCGGGGGCTCGATCGCAAGACGCGCCTGCTTCCCGACCGTCCGACCGCCTGATCGACATCATTGCCTAGAGGCGAAGACGCAGATCCAGCGCAAGACCCTGAAAAAAAAAAGCAAGAGAACAAGGACCAAGGCTGCACGCGCAACCTGTTTGTCAGAAGGACCCTTACGAGGCTGCGACGCATATCCATACATGCATAAACCCTCCGAACCTTGATTACTGTTTCGATTTTTTTTTTGCCCCTAGTCCCTCTGGCAATGAAGCTGTTTGTTCCGGAAGCCTTTCAAACACGCGGGACCCTCATCGGTTGTTAGAATACTGTTGCTCCGAGGATTGGAACGAGTCAGGCCTGTAGGTCGCTCGCAGTGGATAATGCGGTCGGGGTTTCAGAAACCCGGAGCCATTCCGTTTCTTGCTCTCCTGATCTTTTCGCTGTTTAGTTTGGTGCCGTCGCTGGCCAAGGAATGGGACTTGTATAACTTGCATTTGGGGTATATTGGCTATCGCAGTGAGGTTCGACGTATGGCTTCTTTCCCCTCCCCCTTTTCCCTTCTGTATGGCTGAGTCAGACGGCTAACGATTTCTGGTTCTACAGAGGTTTCCCGGGTTAAAGATAGCTGGACCGATGTTCGATCAAGGTTTCGGGTCTCTGGGGGGCAGTGGAAGCCATGGCTGCTAGATGGCTATTACCAGTCATATTATGATCGCAAAGCTCGCCCGCGACGATGCGCGGTGGACGCGCCATCTCGGAGTGCTTTTGAGGCTGCGGCCATCTTTGATACCGATCCTTTGGCCTATCCGGCCCGAGAATCGTCGGCTTTCACTCGGGGGGTGCGCGCTTTTAAAGCAATGGTTGTTAGGCAACCCGATCCTGGATTGCTTCCCTCCTTACCGGTCGAAGGCGACTCGGAAAAACTACCTACGCGGCTTACGTCGCTTATCAATTCCTCCGTTATTCCTATACCTCCACCCGACGACGCACTTTCTCGGATGTCGCATAGTGACACGATACCGGCTACCAGCAGCGTGGTCGAGGTATCCCGATGGTTGCTGAATGTATCCCGGGCGTTGTGGCAGCAGGTCTGCCGCGCCGGGAGCGAATATCTAGACAACGTGACTGCTTGGCATGGGCTTGGTGCTCAGCCACACTCCGGTCTCTCGAGCAACAGCTCGTCCTGTCCAGTTCCCCACAATGAGGTGCCACGGGAACCAAGGGTTATCCCGAAAGCGATGGTGAATAGCAGCGACATCAATGCCAGCCATTCTGCGCTTACGCGCCCAATCGCTACCTCGGTACCCGCACCGAACAGCACCGCGATGGCTGCCGGGCAGTCCAAGGTTGCTGGACTCCAACAGGAGTCGGAGCATATGCGCCGGGGGAGCTGCATGGCCATAGTGATCGGCCTGGTTGCGGGTGTCATGTGGTTCTAGGCTCATCCCGCAGACCTGAGATTGAATACGTATAGTCTGGTATAGGGCAGACCGCGATTTGAGATTGCGCTCCCGACAGTGCGAGGTTGCTCGTTTCCCGTTCTCACGGGCTGGCTTATGATTCTGTGCAGAAATTGACGCATTGCGCGTGTCTTTGGTTCGTGTACATCAGTTGCGGGGTCCCGAGGGATCGTTTGTTTCATGCCTTTACGACGTTGGATGGATATAGGACCTGGCTGACGCCTGTGGCTTAAGTTGCTCTGGCAGGCGCCATGGCGATACTGCAATATAGATAATAATGTTTGCTCTAGCTCACTGCAGCATCCTCTACTTCGTCTATAGTAGTAATCACCAAGTACTCACAGAACATGAAGACATGCATACATACCACACCACCCACCACCACATTCCCGCCCCGCAAAGACCATCCCAAGAATGTGCCCCATGCCCATATATAAACCTCCCCTCCCATCTTCTCTCATTCCCCCTCTGCAATCCCCTTCCCAGGATCATCACCATGAAATCCACCGTCCCCATCCTCTCCGCCCTCCTGGCACTGGCCATGACCGGGCTGGCCGATAAGACCTGCACCCCGAGTTTCGATTACTGCTCGGATGTGCTGCTTGATTCGAAGGGTGAGTACATACACCTCTGTATCTGGTGACGGGTATTGATGATAGACAGGCTTCTCGCAAGATGACCTGACGGCTGCTCTGCAGGGCACCGGATACGAGAATGAAGATCTAGGGAATATTCTCTTCCATTGTACGAACCCGGGCCAGGTGGGACATGCCAAGTTGTGTGAGAGTGGGTGTCAGGATCCTCCGCAGGAGGGGAGTCATGGGTGTGATGGATAATTACTATTCAGGTGTTGTTGAGTAGCAGACGATTTCTGTTGGTGGGATTTGTATGGTTTAAATGACGGTTGAGAGGAATAGACAGATCTATGCAGTCTCGCAGATCGTATTGTAAGCAAGGGCGGAGCGGCGCCAGTTGACGCGCCCGCCGGAATCCCAGCCATTTGGTTTTCCTTCCCACTCCCGGCTGGTCTGTTTATACCACCCTCACTGCTACATACTATACTATACTTTTTGCCGAATATATACCCGGTCTTCTTTACTCGGTACCTTGGACTCCCTTTTCCACCAAGGCATGCACCACACCCCCCATCATAAGAACCCTCGCTAACGCGCCCCAGAACCCCCCGCCGTAATCAGCTCGGCCATGAACAATCCCCCCCAAACTCCCTGTTGCGTATGCCGGTTGAAGAGGCGAGGCTGCGACAGGGCCACACCTGGTCTGTCCCCCCCCTCCGGGATGGCGACTCCGAGCTAACACCATGCAGTGTGTGGAAGATGCAAGACCCTCAATCAGCATGGGCAGTGCTCCTACCGCCCCGAGGATATGCCTCCCACAACGTATGTCCATGCAGTCCTTCTCTGGGCTTCCAGATACCCCTCTGACCCCCCACAGCTCCCATAAGAGAGCCAAAACATTACCCCCAGCAGCTGGCATGCAGGTCGTTGTGCCTCCCCCGTCGGCTTCAACGCTACGCCGGCCACGGGATCATTCCAATGTACGCTCACAGACGAAGCGTCGACGGGTTGAAATCCCCTCTTCCCAGTATCGCGATCGGGAAGTCTCGGTGGATGTCTACTCGGTCTCTTCGGATCAGAGCCACCATCCTGCCGCGCATTCAGCGGGAGGCATCAATGCTCACATCGCGCGGCTGAGTCGGTTGCAGCACACCGTGGATGTGCGAACCGGCCAGTTGAAGGAAGAACCCGAAGATGACATGTTCTTGCTGCGGATCCCCGGGGTCACTAATGGGCATCCGCCAGTCAGACCTCACAGCTCGAGCATTGCCGAGTCCCCGGCTCAGCTGCCCTCCGACTTGATGGATAGTCTGATCGTCACCTATATGGCCCGCGAATACGTCAACTGGCCCATTTTTGATCTGTTGGAATTCCAGTCAGCCTGCGAAAAGGTCAGCGATATGCAAGATCTGTCAGCTGGGTCCAGTGGCTTTCACGCCATCCTCATGATGATCATCTGTCTCTCCGGTTTAAGATACCGCCAGGTGGATGATGCTTATCTGCAGTCGCTCTTCCACCATGCCCAGAGGATGACGGGCAGCCCAGACTGGCAGGGGACGCCCTGGATGCGCGTCCAATGCCTCTTCCTGCAGTGCCAGTATCTCAACGCGACAGGGAATCCCAGGCAGGCCTGGGCGCTTATCGGCTATACGATTCGCATCATGCAGGGCCTGGGGCTGCAGTCCAAGACCAGCGGACGGGACGGACGGGAGAGACAGAAGCGTGAACTCGGTCGGAGGCTCTGGCACAGTGCCATTATCCTGGAACGCATGCTCGCGTTGCAAATCGGCATCTCACCGCAGGTGGCCAACCCCCTCCAGGTCCTCCTACCCACCCACCTGGATACGGACTATATCGATACCGTCTCGGGCGGAACCCCCAGCTCCCGCGAGGAGCGGCCCTCCATCATCGAGTTCCTGATCGCATGCTCCAGGCTGTACGGCCATGTGGAGGACATTGTCGCATGGGAGGCCGACGCAAGAGTACGGCACGACAGCTGCGCCGCGAAGAAACTGCTGGCGCTGGATCTCGCACCGTTCCTCAAGACCGATGCTCTATTGTACGACTGGCAGACATCGCTACCCTCGTTTCTGCGCATGGACGGGCCGGCCGCACTAGACGACGACCCCATTGTCCGGCGACAACGCAATATCCTGCGTGCTCGATATTTGTATGTCCGTCTCCGACTTTACCGATCCATCCTCGCCCTCGGAGTTGCTCTGTCGGCCAAATGCAGCTGCCGACCAGGCGGCCACCCCCACATGACTGAGACAGAGTCTTCCTCCGTGGACTCTCCGATGGTGAACTCCATCGTCCGAGACACGTCCATCAAATGCGCCGTCATTGCCGCGGAGTTGGTCGACTTGATCGCGAGTAACACGGACCATCTGCTCGACGGCGGGCCCGACGACAACAGGCTCATGTCCGGCTCTCCCTACTGGGAGAACGTCGACTTTCTCTATGCCTGTGGAACCGTGATCCTCGCATCCCGGCACTGTCCGTTCGTGAAAAGTAGCCGCGTACTCACGCCGAGCCAGCTGAAAGATTGTTGGAAGCGTCTCCTGCCGTTGTTTAATCCATACAACGGATTCCAGGGAAACAGTCACCTCGGCAATCTGATGCGCTTGTGTCGCAGCACGCTGGAGAATCTGTATAAGGCCCTGAAGCGGGATGCAGCGGGCGATGCAGTGGCGGGCCTGGATGAGGAGACGCGGAGCCGGCTGGTGGACCGGACCATGGACGCGCCGGTTCGGGGTCGCGCGCGCAAACAGAGTCCCGCGTCGGTGACCCAACGGGCATCTCTGGGTTGGATTGAAAGTTTACCGGTGGACTTGGTGGACGAGGTTGCATGATACCCTGATATACCGGCATTATTTGTCAATTATCGATAGCACCTTAGTATATACCCTATCTCGACCAATTGAAACCAGACTATCTCATCCTCTTATACTGTTATCTTCGGATTATGTTTATAGAATCTGCTGCTGCTGATGATACATGACAACCAGCCAACAGCGCCCTTCAAAGACAGTACATGGAAATAGTTCAACTACTGTTCGAGTATAAAGCGGATCCAATGAAAGCTGGTTGAAGAACTGTTAGCCCCATGGTCACGCCAGTAAAATACTCCATTCTAGACCATATTACTAGCCCGTAGAAGCGTCCATGGAAGTACAGAGGTACATTATCTATGAATTGATTCTGGTAGTGCTGCCGTGAAAGTCTACATCTGGCAGTTGGCATAGGTAGTAAGTATACTTGGGTGACTCGATAATAACCCTAGTTTGGCCTGATCCCTTTCTTAGCACGAAGCTTCTTTTGGTCTAATTTACCAGTGAGATGGATAGATATTGTGTATACTCGGGTTTCATGGACTCATGGTATACTACCTATATGACTATATACAAGCTCGTCATTCTTTGGATTCTACTTTTAATGAGTAACTGAACTTCGTTACTACTATCTATTTTGGCAAGTCTTGGCTTCTGATTTATAAAATGGAGGCTTTTAATTAATTGATTTTTTTTTTTTTTACTCGTAACGTGACCGGATCTAGATATTACTACTATCTATACTTGCTGCTTTAACTGGTTAAGGGAGGGGAAGAGGGGGGGGGGGGGGGGAGAAGACCAGGACCTCTCTGGAATAGTACTGCTTTGGATTAGATTAGTTATAAATCTGAACTGAAACTTTATGTAGATTTAGGCTGGAAATCTGGTTCAAGTATTGTATTTGTAAATAGTATTTGGATTTTTTAGAAGTGCTTGATAAAGATTTTGGGAATACTTGACAGGGGGATTTAGGAGTACTTGATGGAGTCCTTTGGGAGTACTTGATGGAGCTTTTTAGGAGCGTGTGATGGTGCCCTTTAAGAGTGCGTGAGAGCCCTCTGGGAGTTTTTGATAGAGCCCTTTAGAAGCCCTTTGAGAACCCTTAATAGAGATCTTTTGGTCTTTTAGAAGGTCTTTAACCAAATGCTTTTTTTTTAAAAAAAACGTGATATAAGATTCTTACTAGGACGCTTCACGCGTGCCTTGGGCTGTGGGAGAGGTGAATGGCTCAACTGCATGCATGGCAGGGATTTGATCGATTACTGTCATCATCACAAATCTTGGTTTACTGGTTTCTACTTTCACTCGTATAACCACCCTTGATTGTAAGTACAGTGAGGTAGGAGTGAAATGATTAGACTTCATTCAGATAGTATGCTCTGTTAAGCTCCGTCTTGTTTTTTTTTTTTTTCTTCACATAGACTTTTGAAAGATGATAAAGCTTGTCCTCCTTTCTTCGTAGTACATAGTCTACCCAGTTATTGAATGATGTTGGATGTAAGCTTGGCGATAGAAGACCCGAGAGGTGTCAAGACATATGGATATGGAGCAGTCGATTCAAGAAAGATATTCCCCTCTCCCACATCTCAAGCTTCCTATCAATAAGAAGCAGCAACAATCTACCATCCTCCAAGCAAGATATCTTTCTCATCCCTCCC
The DNA here is from genome assembly GCA_003184635.1 of Aspergillus sclerotiicarbonarius CBS 121057. Taxonomy (NCBI): domain Eukaryota; kingdom Fungi; phylum Ascomycota; class Eurotiomycetes; order Eurotiales; family Aspergillaceae; genus Aspergillus; species Aspergillus sclerotiicarbonarius. The sequence continues at coordinate 15,063 of KZ826466.1, forward strand.
TCCCTCCCTCCAAGCAAATCCAACACCACCAAAATGCCCCCCATGGCCCGCAAATTCCTCTCAGAAATCGCCAAACCAAAGCACCAGCGCCACAAGCCAACATCAACCTCTCCCGAACAGCCCTGGCCCGTCGTCACCTTCGACAAAGACCGATATTACTTCTTCTACGGAACGTTAATGGACCCATCCACACTTGCAAGGGTGTTGCAACTCCCCGAAGCTCCCAAGATGCATCCCGCTAGGATACTAGGCTACCATACTAAGTCCTGGGGATCGTGGCCGGCTCTTCTTGATGGGCCGGGGCTTCATGCTGTGGAGGGGGTGGCGTGTGAGATTGAGGTGGAGGAACTGCATGAGAGGCTGGTGGAGTATGGGATGGGGAAATATCGTTTGAGGTATTGTTTGATTGATCTTCTTGATGGTGGTGGTGATGTGGAGAGTAGTGTTAGAGGGGTGGTTTTTAAGTGGAATGGAAGGATTGAGGAGTTGCAGGGTGGGGATGTTGGTTTGGAGGAGAGGATGCAGGAGGTAATGTTTAGTGGAGAAGAAGAATTTTGATAGTGGAGGATGGGTGGAGATGGGGGTAGGGATATGATCCTTTTCACTTTCCCTTCAGTTCCTCTTTCCTTTCAGTCACCTCATTCAGTATCTCCTCCCTCAAAACCCTCTCCACGTCATCCAAATAAGCTCTAATCATCCCTGGCTCCTCATACCCATCATTAAAGCTATACACCAACCTCAGCTCATCCATAAACGAAGATACATGCAACGCATCGAACCCCAGAACCACATCCACGGTAAGCTTATAATCCTTGACCGTGACAACACTCCCATACGACCGCTGGAGGTACTTCTCCACAATCCCCAAACTACTTATACAAGAATCTGTAGGAACAAGCATAGCCTGGGCGTCTAGAGTCTTGAGCATCCCAATCAGAACCTTGTTATAAGCACCAACGAGCTCAAGCACTTCAGGGTTCTCTCGAATCCCGCTCCTATAACTCTTATTCAACTCCCGCACAAACCGGGTAAAATCCACCGGCAGATGAATGGAAAACGGCAGGGTAGTGAGATGATTCGTCGCCGCGACCTTGCGATACCGCTCGGGGAGATAATCCCGGAGATTGAACAGGTTGATCGTCGTATACCGTGAAGTGGTTGATTTCGGGTCCGCGTGCTTCATCAACACCATACCATACGCGGCATGCACGGCCGAAGTCACCGATATACCTCTTCGCTTGCACCCTTGGACCATAGCCCCCGTGAGCTCGGGCGAGAATCGATACTCGATATGTTGGGATTTGCCCGGGGAGGGGGCTTGTCCACTAGCCTTGGATACCATCCCGATGCTGGGCAGTCCGGATATGTATTCCATCGCCTGTGTAGTGGCCTTTTCAGTCTCTTCTTGGGTTGGGGGATTATTGTTGCCCAAGGCCTCGGGGAGGGGAACGGATAGACGACGGTACTCGTCCCCGAAGGTGATTTCGGGGGCGGGGTGAAGTAAGGCGAGGAGGAATTTATCCCACCAGAGGAGAATGCCCACGCCGTTGATGGTGTGATGCTGGGCACGGAGGACGAGTTCGGAGGTGTTGGGGAGGTAATAGAATGTGGATTGGTTGATGAAGGTCCCGTTGCGCTGGAGGTCATCTGCGTCGGTGATGTTGGTCACGATGAAGGTGGAATCGAGCCATTTTTGGAGGGTGGGTTCGTCGGGGGTGATGTATACTTTGGTTGCGCCTTCGATGGTGGTGGCCATGTCGGGTTCTTCGGAGCGCATTTGTTTCCAGGCGTGTTTCAGGGCAGATTGGATGTTGGGGAGGTTGATGTCTACTGTCACTTTGGAGAAGGTGGTAAAATGTTGGTTGGTGGTTGAGACGGTTGTAGAGAGGCTTGCATAGAGGATGAGGTATTCTTCGAGGCCGGTGAGAGAACGTTCCCACCGGGTGGGGGAGATTTGAGGCCAGCCCATGATGGAGGGAGGGTAGCTGGTGGATTGAGCATTGATGCAGTGAAAGCAGTTGGGTTTCAAGATGGACTTGAGTACTACAGTAGCTGATCCCTTGCAGCTGGAGAGACGGCTGGATGTCCGACCCCTACCGAGCACAAGGGCGATCATTTATCGGATGCCAGATGAATGTTCTATTGGTTAGTTGACATCAATGGTGACGACAGTTTACAAGGACAGTATGATTGTAGAATTTCATCCCGAGTGAGTATCGGACCTATAGAGTGATTTAAGGATCTTAATAAACTTTCAATTATAGGATGATTATTGTTATAGTAGTAACTCATTAATCTGATATATCTAGAGATGACCAACATGCAAACAAGGCAATAACATCCTCCTCAATGCTTGGATGCGTAGAGCCTCTGATGACAAGCAAAAGTCATCAAGGGGAACATTGAATCGATGGTAGACCGAGTGGACCATCGTGAACACACCTACTCAAACCGAAACCGATCCTCCACCGATCCAATCATCCAAGTCTTCAACTCCTCATACGCCTCGAGATCATTGTCCTGCATGGAAACCTGAACCTTCGGGTCATGCCAATGCGGCGCCCTCTTGAAATTGCGCAGCGAGGCCCCAACACTGCGAGTGCACCCAAAACCAACAATCACCGGAGTCTCATGCCAAGTCAGCTGGATCGTCGAAGGGTTGATATTATTATGCATCATTCCATTTCTATGGAGATGGCGAATGCCCGCCAAAACCCCCTTCAGACCATCCTTCATCAGATCATCGACATATTTCCGATCACTGGCCCGGAACTCCTCCTTGCTCAAGTTCTTTGGATTCACCCTTTGCGCCAACGTCAGCCCATATCGTCCGCAACACGTGCTCGTGATAAAACCACCTTGTTCATGACAGCCGAAGTAGATGCCGAGGTTTGGGTGGGGGTATTCTTGAAAATACTCGTACACTTTGACCTCGTTGTAGCGGGGGTCGTCCCGGAGGGTTTCGTTCATTTTTTGGATGTGGGAGAGCTCGAATAGGGCTTGGGGGGGTTTGTTGACATCGTGCCATCTCCCGTTGTAGTAAGTGCCGTCTTGCTTGACGATGCAGCAGATGTAGTCGAGTTGGAATTGGCGGTCGACTCGTTTGATGGTTTTGAAGGATCGGATGATTTCCATCTTGGTGGTTGGGGAAGTCTGCATATTAGCAGGTATGGTATGTAGAGGTTGCGAGTGCTCAGACGCAGGGATCAATCAACTTAATGGGATTAAACAGGTTGAAGAAATGACTAGCTAGCTCTAGGCTCAAGGTCCTTTATATAGGCGAAGGTGTGTCGGAACTTACTATCTTTGTAGGATGATGCCTACGTGCGAGGAGTAGGATCCTATGAGATATTGACATCTCCCATACGGAAGCGTGTATTTTCAGAGAATATCATTTACTGGGTAGGTATGTCACATCTTCTATCGGGATTCTCAAGAGCATTTTAGTCAAGAAGGGGACGATATGAGGATCTAGATAGGTGGTAAGGAGACAAAGAGGAGATCAGGTGACCGGCCTGGGAGGGTGAAGACAGGCCCGATTTATTAATGTTTGAGTTCAGCCAACGGGTCCCTCCTTCAACCATGGTCCGTGCCCAGCATCGGGACTTGTATGGCAACCTTCATGCTATAATCTCCAATATCCACTCTACATGCTATTCCAGTCCAGCGACTGAAGATGCCTAGCGCAACAGGAAGAATTTTACCAGTTGTAGAGTCCTGAAAAGAATGCACGCTCATTACAATTGATATATGAATCTGTCTAGGTTACAACAGGACAGAGGATCAGGTGAATCATATTCACCAACAACAATTCCTTGGAAGCTGTGATAAATTTGGGCAGCGATTAGTACTATATCTCCCCCTTTGATACTCTAACATTAATAAAGAGATTAGTAGTGACGTCTGGCGTGTATAGACGCTGGCTGTATCTAAGAATGATATATAATGTCAACAGAAAACCAAAACCACAATGCACAGGATACTCTATCGCAGTTAAGCATATTAGATTAAAGATGGACACCCCACACATGAGATAAACCATATAAGACCCTATGCTAATGCTGGGGTACTCCGTGTCTCGGAGTGTATCCGATCCCACTCGGCCCGTGTCCCCAGTGCCCTCAACCCCGCAACCAATGAACCCACCTCGGGTTATTCTTACCATGAGCTCTTCATTCCTACTCATGGCCTATCTACACCTATTCTCCTGCAAATTCTTCTTCATTCTCAATTCCCTGTCATATCTCAACATACTACGTACACATACACCCTTCCACACTAAACAATAGCCCTAACAATGGTGCTAGCCACCAATCGCCTCCACCAGGCCATCCACTGAACACAGCCTCTCCTTTGGTGTCTGGCAGATGCTCCCCGGCGCAAACTATGCACGCTTTATGGCCCGCTCTGGGTATGATTGGATTTGTGGATACAGAACATGGGAATATTGCCGGCACTTATACCCTATGCATGAGTTGGGAGATGGGCTAACTATTTAGATGCGCATGCATGAGGCTGTGACGGCCATTGCGACGACCGGTGGACGGTTAAGCGTATATTCTTTAAGCGGATTAACGGTCTATGGGATGGGCCAAGACAGAGATGATGTTGTATAGGTGGAGATCGCAAGGTCCCCGGACTGATGTCCTCTTCATCGGACCTGGGATCTGGGAAACAACATCGATCTTTTGTCCTAGGGCCCTTCCATGATGATCCGAGTGCCGCGATTGAGCGCACAAGGCGGCCGTGGATAATGGTCTTGTGGGTGGGGAGCTGTGAAATATGCAGACCAGGGATTCCATATGGTATCTTTTCTTTCTCTTCTCCTCTTCGACATTGTGTTCAAGTCTACGCTAATATATTATAGATCTCCGTGGTTACTGATGCAGTGGCCCACCTTCCTGTCGAATGCCGAGACGGAAGGGCACCAAGATGATGCCGTCCCACGTACTAGGTTATGAGTATACGTTCATGACGTTGATGTCCAGATATTGGTATAAATATGTACAGTGTAGTCCGCTGGTATAGCTACTGCTTCTCCACCTGGTCGATTAAGGTCTCCATCTCCTGCTCCGTCCACCGATGGAACAGCTTCTTCGGGTCGGACAACGACGCGTCTGCCTGGACCGATTGCACGTGTAGGACGGGCACGTCGAAATCGTAGACATCCTTCCAGGGCTTGTTGGTGGGGAGCTGGATATCCAGCTCGGAGTAGTCAAAGGGGCGGCGCTTGTGCAGCTTGGTGACAGTGAGTTTGGCGGTGTCGCAGAGACCGCAATTTGCGCGGGTGAAGAGGGTGACGCGGGCAGCGGAGAGACGGATGGCGGTGGGAAACATGGCGACTGGAAAGCTGAACGGTGAGCAGGGAGCAAATGATGGAGAGAGAGAGAGAGAGCTAAGGTTAGAGAGAAGCGGAATGGAACCTTCGAGCTTCCCGACTAACCCGTTTGGGCCCAACCTCACGGCGGTTCTTCGACCTTCGATGCGACGAGTCGACGATTGACTTCCCCCGCGACTGAGTCAAGACTGCATCCCCTGGAGAACCGTCCCACCCACGGTCTCCTTTGTTCGCTTTCATTCACTGCCCCGTTTACCAGGATGGCCTCCAAGTGTGTTCACAAGGGCTGCGGGAAGGAATTCACCGACGCCGAGGAGCCCTGCGTCTATCATCCTGGCCCGCCGGTGTTCCACGAAGGACAGAAAGGTAAACCCAAGGACCTTGGGGTCGATCGACCACTTATTCACCAGCTATCTATCTCTGCTTTCTCTGCTAGCTGCCTTCTTTGCTAGCTGTCTTGTTTGCATAGCTGCACCACCACCACCACCACCACCCACCACTAACACCCACACCCCACAGGCTGGAAATGTTGCAAACCGCGCGTCCTCACCTTTGACGAATTCCTCGCCATCCCACCCTGCACCACGGGCAAACACTCCACCGTCGACGACACCCCCGTTGAACTGAAACCCAAACCCGCGGTAGAAGAACCTGTCGTGCCTGCACCCGCGGCCGAGAGCCCAATCCCCCGCACGGCCATCTCCCCGGCCATCCCCCCTCCTTCGAATGCGCCGACCCCCGTCCCCGAAGAACCCGACTCCGATGACCCGGATCTCGAGATCACTGCGAACGCGACCTGTCGTCGTCGGGGCTGCAACTCGGGCTACGATGCGACCATACCGCGCGAGGAGGAGAAATGTGTGCATCACCCCGGACAGCCCATCTTCCACGAGGGCAGCAAGGGCTGGTCGTGCTGCAAGAAGCGGGTGCTGGAGTTTGACGAGTTCCTGAAGATTCAAGGCTGCACGGAGAAGACGAAGCATCTGTTTGTTGGAAAGGGGAAGCCGCCGGGTGAGGAGAAGGTGGAGTCTGTTCGGTGGGTGCTTCATACAAACAACATGACTACGGAAGCTGCATACTGATTGATTGGAACCTAGGAACGACTTCTACCAGACCCCCTCCTCCGTGAACGTGTCGCTTTACCTGAAGAAGATCAACAAGGAATCCGCCAAGGTGGAGTTCACGGCTACGTCAATCGAGCTGGACCTCCCTACGACGGACAACAAGCGGTACAAGGATATCTATCAGCTGTTTGCGCCGATTGATCCCGAAAAGTCGCAGTTCCGCGTGCTGGGAACGAAATTGGAGCTGACGCTGGTGAAGGCGGATGGCACGAGCTGGCCCGTCTTGCGCAGCGATGATAGGTGGTCTGGCGAGAGGATCCAGATCGGTAGTGCCGGTCGAGTGTGATAGAAATATACTATAAACTCGTAGTTTGGTTGAGTATTATAGGATAATGAAAAATGACCGCATTGCAGTTGCAGCAATCTTCTTATCTTACCCGTACGGCGCAGCAACGGCCGCTTATCGGTAGCTAGGCATCACAGACGGGTAGATAACCCCCTCCAACACCAAACTACAAAGCGCACAGCCAGAATAGCATAGCTACACCTCATCCACAAAACCCAGATAAGATATACACCAATGCTAACTAGCCAACTAAACCACCAAACTCAACTCTACACCCACTCCCTTATCCCACCATAAAGGATAAAGAAACCAGGTAATAAAAGAAAAAAAAATGTATGTATCGCCTCCTCCACAGCTCCAGCGCATGGGGATTTTATCCGGTAAGAAAAAACTCCCTAGCGAAGCCATAGCATGAAAAAAAAAAGGAAGACGTGATCTAGCCAACCCGAAAGTTAACCAGACCTGTTCTGCAAGGCTGGGAACGGAAGGAAACCCATAGAGAAAAAAATCCCACACAAGATAACCCTCAGCGAGCCGTACTTTGACGGAGCCCCGGTAAGATTTACATTTTAACATAAGGTAAAAGTAAACCGCTACTGATGATGAAGAAAGAAAGAAAAAAAAAGAAGGGGGAGGCGGGAAGAAGGGGGGGTTTATGTAGGG
>KZ826467.1:0-21576 GCA_003184635.1 Aspergillus sclerotiicarbonarius CBS 121057
CCCCCAGGCTGTGTGCCTCTCAACCTTAACTTGTCTATGAAATGCCACCCCGAGATCTCATCCAACGTGTCTTCGAACACGCGGCACTTCCACCTAAGCTGCCTGGCAGTCATGACGAAAACATCGACGAGGTGGAGGTCAACCTCTTGGAGCGGATGCTCAAAGCAACGAAGACTATGAAAGGCCTAGATATCGATTCAAGCATGTGGGATAATGTGAAACGATCCTTACGTGCTTGTAAGCACATCCATGTGGATGGATCAATCGACAAGGCACAGCTCACACTGAGCCTCCGAAAGCTCGCCCCAGGCAATATAGTCATATTGCACATCATGCAGCAGAATGCCGGCTTGCTGATAAGACGTGAATCAAGGTAGGCTGCCCTGTTTCAAAGGTCCGAATATAGCTTACTTTCATAGTAATAACAAACAACTTGTTATCTTCGAGGCCTTTGAAGCCTCTCCGAGGTCGGAAAATGTCTTGGCATCCCAGAACGCGTTGTTGTGCGATTTCCCAGATGCCGCAGCCGCTGTTCCCTTATCACGATTTCTAAACGATACATTTGTCGAGAGTCTTGCTTCATTTCTCGTGCAGGCTAGCAGTGAGTTTATTGAGAAGTTTGCCGCCCGGGCTAAAAAGGCAGGAGTGTCGGTCGTTGAAATCCGGGACACAGTGGATCCAGCCCTCATACGTGAAATGTTAATAAACTTACTCGAAGGCTTGGGTGAACGTTCAGCTACTCCCATCCTGCGGAAGAGAATCAGAGATGAGGTGAATTGGGACAACTCAAAGAGGCCGTGGAGAAGAAGTCCTTTTTGGCTCGTGCTTCGCGTGTGTGTTCAGCGATTACTGGCTCTAGGTTGTCCACCATTTGAGGGCCGCCTAAGGTACAAGTTGCTCCAATGCTTGTTCTACGCACAGCTGCTCAGCGACGGCGTTTCTCACCTTAGTATCGAAGACTGCCATTTTTTGCGCGCTAAACTTTGTCGACGACTTGCCAAGCTTGAAGCCGAGTCTGACAAGATACCCTCCTGCCCTCGCACTAACTGCCGCAGTTTGTTTGACATGGTTGGATGCTTCTGTGAAGAGGGAATACAGAAGGCATCCAGCCATATGAAGCACGCCTGGGGTATATTCAAGAATTCAACAATACGACAGATACCCTCCATACCATATTCTGCTAGTGATGAGGACTTGCGTCTGACCCTACCCAACAGCCTCCCATACCTGAAAGGTGTCCTCAAGAGTCACGCCAATTGTAATACATTGCAAGGAAACTTCTCCAATGACAGCATGGGAGAAGGGGCACTACCGGGTGAACAGACATTTGCAGAGAAACATTTTGATTTAGCAAGATCTGAAGCGAACCTTGAAACGCTGAGGAGTTTTGTCCCTGGGTCAGGCATAGAAGACTGTGCACGGATAGGCAGGTTGATTCTTGCATACATCGATAAAGGCCCACTGGATGCCTATTCCAGTAGCATTGAGCAAAGAAGCCTTATGGTTCTAGTCCTTTTCGAGACTTGGATCTGGATGGATATATGTGCCTTGAATAAGTTCCCCTTACTCAAGAACTATCATTCGGGGTTCCACCCGGAGATTCTCGACGTGCTCCATTTGAGTCGGCTCAAGGATGTGGAAAGACTGCACGAGGTGCAAAGATATTTGGATAGACGACAAACTAATTGTCAGTTTCCGAACATGACAATTTTCTCCGAACCACACAGAGACTGCTTCGCATTTCACTTTTTCGACACAAATGATGGCATACCACTGCGCAAGCTCAGGCACAACATCCAAAAAGCTTCAGATGCTGCACGAAACGCCAAAGAAGTGGACCGCAGGAAAATGAACAAAAGATACGACGAGCTTACCGCGGAAATTTCCAATCTCGTGTGTTGTTGCGCACATAAAGGAAGGCGCAGAGATCCTGGTTGCAAGCATTGCTTATTGAGACGCCAGCGGAATAATCTGCGGATTACGATTCACGAGGACTTCCTTCCTGGTAACAGCTTCGACTACCAGGACGCGCAACAAAAGGCAATTCTCCTGGAGCTTGCCATGCCAGAAAGCTTGGCTGTGTATCGTGATGCTACTTGGAAGATCATCAGCTTGCTCAGGGAGCCTTCCCAGGACACTTCATCGCGTCAGGAACCCAAAGTCTCGCTGAGAAACTATAACCAACTACAAGAGTTCAGTCAGATTGATAGACGAAATATAGTTGGCTTAGCATCGACGGCAAAGTCATTTCTGGTAGCCCACTATGCAGGTATCAAACCCCCTGCTTCTAAGTCAAGAACCCTCTTGCCATTTGGGCTCAGGTTGTCGTACTACGACCACGATCAGGGAGCATGGTGCAACGGGTTTCCACGGAAGATATCTATTGCTCACAATTTTAGGCTCGATGTATCCGTGCTAACCCTTCTGGAGGCCAAATCTGAACTCGAGTTCGAGGGGGGTGCTACTGAGCCATCTTCGTATGAGATCTTATCGAGTCAGACCAGGTGCCCATCCAAATTAACAGTCCATGAATTTATGGCATACCAGAACATACTGGTCGGTCAGCACAGACTCTGGCCATCAATTTTGCGTGAAATTGGCTCATCAAACCTAAACTTCAGCCTGGTGGAGACTATGCATGTTATCAATCATCGCTGCCTCCAAAGCGGTCCAAGAGACATGGAACTTGGTGTGCGTATGAGCCACGCTCCACTCATAGATCCATTCTTCTGTGGTCAGTTACTAGAATGCATAGAGCGGCATCTGGAGAGCATCTCGGGCAACTGGCGTGAGTCATACCACATGGAACTATTGGTGACGATCATTTTACGCGTCTGCTCAGTTGGGGAGGAGATCTCAAAAGCGAAAGCTCGACAACTTCTGCGAAGAGCTCAAGCTATTACACTCCGTTGGACTCGTCTGGTCCACAAGGAGAGTCAAAATCCGGCATCCTGTGCAGCCAGTGTCAGTGAGAAACTTACAATACATGCTCTCATGGCATCTTTGATTTGCAAACGAACATTTCTTGGGGATGAGCTGCGTGACATTGCTGGCCACGGACAGTATTTGCGTGTATTTATAGAGGCATCGATCGTACTTCAGGATAATCTCCCATCAGACAAACTGAGCCTACCAAGTGTGGTGCAGGGAATGCTGATACGTGATTTGCACAGAAGCTTTGATCTCAGAGCCCAGCTGTCCAAGGCGATCCTGATTTTACCACAGAGCTTGGAGGATGCAATCAATAGTGTCTGGCCTGTATGTACTGGTTGCACGCGTGAGTATCGAGCCTGGAGACTCCTGGACCATCCTCACACAGAATGGATCGTGTCTGAGATAGCGTCGACAGAATACACAGCGTCCCAAACTGTGCATTACCATGTTGTCCAAGGAGACCTGCTCATCGACAAGAAGCCCCTGGGCAGGCTTCCTAGTGAGCTTCGGGATTCGCGGATTGTGAAGCAGCTGTTCGGGAACCAGAGGTTACTTACCTACCCATCTGCCCTGCCCACAATGACATACACCCTTGCTTCGCTTTACAACGGCCACGAAATTCATTTCGGCATCCGGGGAGACCAAGTGATAGTCCGTGCCCGAGTTCGGGATGTTCTACTTGAATTTATCGACAAGTCTGTTTTTGCGAAGAACGGGACATTGGATATGCCTGCACCACTGATTGAGGACTGCGTGCATTGGCTTAACCTGTCAACCCGGGAAGTGGAATTCAGAACCAAACATCACATTTGGATTCCAAATCGGTCAGCCAACTGGGTCTTGGATGTCAAGCGGAGACGTGCGACTCGTCGCACTGTGGCTCTGGTAGACCCCCATGGGGCACTCAGTAGGCGGATTATGGAAGTCTTCCGGAATTTCGAAGATGCGAAGCACGTCACCGTCTTTCAACCGAGCACCCGAGGGCTCACTGTTGAGCTACGAAGAATGAACCTTCATTTTACCGCGAACACAGAGGGTCGTCTTGTCTCCAAGGAGCTGCGTTGTGAAATCTCCCCAGGTCAGGATTCCGGGACATGGTTTGGATTAGAGAGTATGTTAGTCTTGCGTGAGGTGCACAATCCATCCCTGCGAAGCATTATTGTTCCTCTTGGACAACCGAAGGTTCGGCGCAATGGACCTCACGTGGCCGTTCAGATCGTAGGATCAGACGGGGTTTATGGGCGCTTTTTTATTGATGACGTTGTCGGGCGTGTGCAGTGCGCGCCGGAGCCGGTTCTCATGTTTACAAAAGCTCTACTACACGCTTATACCTCGTTCATCTTACCCGATCCTCTCACCAAACGAACAGGGACGGAGGAGGCTTTGGCACTGCTATCCTCGTCTGCGTTTCAACCCTGGGCCGCTCTAAGAGGACCACAACTTGAACCACCCTTGGCTATTGCTCATCTCTCGCCGAGACGTGTCTACTACCCCGATCATCTGAAGTGCCAGCAGATGGTATCCTGGAACTGCAACTTGACCACCACAATCCAGGATGACAAGTTCCGACAGGCGGTTGACACAATTCTTACTAGACTAAAAAGACTGGGAAGCTTTTACAATGAAGGATTTCAGCCACCCACATTTGAGCTTGAGGGGGATCATTTGCGTGCAAGAGCCTTGATTCGCCGACGCTGCTACGCAAGAGAATTTACCGAATCTAAACGTCACTGCGATCCGCCAGATGACGAGTATATTTGGAGCCGAACCAGGGAGACGAAACGGGCACAATGTGTGTTCGAAGTCGTCCAAATACTCGACAAACAGCCGATGCTCATACATACTACTCCATCAATCGCCTCGCTGCTTGAAGTCCCTGTTATTCAAGGGTATCACAAGCCATTCAACCAGACATTGCTCACAGAGCTACTGGACACAAATATCGCGCGGCAATGGGGACCATTGATCCATTCATTCTGCAGGCCGCGTGCTCTCGATATGACAATTGACCGGCTCATTTTCACGTGCGGAGTAATGGCTTTTGGTTCAGCGGATATGGGAATTCTCCGAACCATCGTTGCACTCGCCCTGAACCAAAAGTTCTCATCACTACCAGCACCTGAGCACGCACAATACAAAGATTATCGCAGGGATGAATCTCCAAGTAGCCAAACCATGGTTCATCTTATACGGCATAGTCAGCTCAAGTCCTCCTTCGCTGAGAAGAGGGACAATGAGGATGTGGCGATGGCCGAGAGGGTGACACACCTAGCAAACCGCCTCGTGGCTCAGTGGCCGCGTGTTGAGCTAAACACAAAGGGCTTCCGAGACCTTCCTGATCCTGGAAAAGCAAAATCGGTGGTTAAAGCGGAGTGGAGCCGCCTATTAAGGAATATGGAGCTTTCCCGCCACCTTTCCGCTATCCAGGAAATATTGGATGAAATACAGAAAACCTGGGAAGGGAGGGGAATACCCTTTATTGCAGCGGACAAGTCATGGATAGGGAGGCCCAGTGGATGTTATCGGCTTCCATCACTTTCCAGAGATCTGATGGCAAAGACGGTGACCGGCCCATCCGATCAGTGTGGCCTAATAGATGTCGACCGTCCTAACTCTACCAATACGACCGGAAGTGCCCCGCATTGTGTGATAAGAAAGGAAACTACGAAATGTGCTCGACATATTGACGAGCTCGAAGTTATCCTTAAACAGATGACAGCTTCTTCTAGGCCACTCCGCAAGGAATACGCGGAAGACCTTCTTGCAAGCTTGAAAGCTCTGACCACACGTGAGGAAATCTACTCCAATATTCCTGCGCCAAAAGGAATTCAGTCAAGTGTAATCGAGAGCAGCATGAATATGAACACACAGTTAGGTGTGATTTGTGACTCACTAGCCTCAAACAACACCCAGTACAAATGGCTACAACTGGGCCAATTATGGCCATGTTTGAGCGCCACTACCTTGCTGCCAATGGTGCGATCAAGAGGTTCCGTCCGCTTTGGAACGGGTATGAGAGAAGCAATTATCGACTATGGAGTTCGGATCACCGTCTTGCAACGTCTACTTCGCATGGAGGACGCCCACAAGAAGAATGACGTGCGGCGGATAAAGGATGAAGAGCAAAATCAGGGACACGGTAACTGGAATCCAAATGACCACAGTGACTGGTTACTCTTCGAAATCGACGCAAATATTCTCATCCGGGATGATCAGATCGGTGTGGCCCGAGCAACGATGTCGCCCACCCCAAGATCAAACTCTGTCCTACAGATGAATATGGGCAAAGGTGGGCATATCTGAGAAAGGAAAAGACCTGACAATGCTAACGATGCGAACATTTTTAGGAAAAACTTCTGTTATCTTACCTATTGTTGCTTGTGCTATTGCAAACGGTCAGGCCCTGGCAAGGCTTGTTGTGCCACGAGCACTACTGGTGCAGACAGCTCAGATCTTGCAGGCTCGGCTAGGCGGTTTAGTAGGCCGTGAAATATGCCATTTGCCATTCTCGCGAAAGACACCGCTGGATGAGACCACAATCCAGACTTATCGGGATCTATACATTAACTTTCGAGAACAGATGGGCATAATGCTAACGCAGCCAGACCATATTTTGTCTTTCAAGCTCAGCGGCCTGCAAGCCTTAGCGGATAACCGTCTGGCGGCCGCACGTAACATGATATCTGTGCAATCGTGGCTTGAAAAATTTTGTCGCGATGTCATCGATGAATCCGATTTTACCCTGGCCGTGAAAACCCAGCTTGTCTATCCCAGTGGCACCCAGCTACCGGTAGATGGCCATCCATATCGATGGAAGGTACCCCAGGCGCTGCTGGGCTCCGTGCAAGCTCACCTTCATGAGCTGCAGGTCGACTTTGCCCAAAGCATAGAAGTTTTCTCACGGCCCTCGGGCGGGTTTCCATTTATTTACATCCTGAGACCGGATGTTGAATATGCACTGCATGAGCGTCTGGTGGCCGATATATGTGACGGTAAGATACCGTTTCTTCCTGCTGTCCGTGGCGAGTCAAAAGATGCAGTCCGGTTCTTCCTTCTGCGGGATGTCATTCCCGAAAGTGCAGCCAATGCTGCCTATCGGGCTTTCCCAGGTCACCCTTCCGCTGTTCACGTCCTTCATATCATTCGTGGGCTCCTCGTACACGGTATTCTATCCGTTTGTCTCAGAAAACGGTGGAATGTGCAATATGGTCTGCATCCGAGACGAGACCCAGTCGCGATTCCCTACTATGGAAAGGGAATTCCTTCCGATCAGGCCGAATGGGGTCATCCAGACGTTGCGATAATGCTCACATGCCTGGCATTCTACTACAGCGGTCTTACCATTGATCAGCTCCGACAGTCGCTGCGCCGTGTGCTGCAGTCTGACGACCCCCCTGGCGGATATGCACGCTGGACACACCGTTCGTCGTCGCTGCCCATGCGACTTCGTCAATGGAACCTGATCAATGCAGATGACGAAGCCCAGGTACGCCAAATATGGAGTCACTTGCGCTATGAGGTGATCGCTATCAATGACTATCTCAATGCGTTCGTCTTCCCGGTCCATGCTCGGAAATTCCAGTATAAAATCCAGGCCTCGGGCTGGGATATTCCACATTCAACGCAGCCCTCCTCTGGTGTGTCGCTCACTACAGGATTTAGCGGAACCAATGACAACAAGAGAATGCTACCGTTGACTATTGAGCAACGGGACCTGCCGGAGCTGTTTCATACTAATGCTGAAGTTTTGTCATATTTGCTTCAAACACGCAACCGGGGCTATTTGGTCGCAGCCAGTTCGAATGGAAAGCGCCTTTCAGAAGTTGAAATTCTGCGAAAGTTGAAGGCTTTGAAAATCAGAATTCTGATTGATGCGGGGGCTCATATCTTAGAGCTAGACAATGAGAGTCTAGTTCGTCAATGGCTCAAGGTTGATCACGAGGCTCCGGCTGGTATCTATTTTAATGCCGATAACAAAGCTGCGGTGATATATCGCAACGGGAAACAAGTGCCGCTCCTCGCGTCGCCCTTTGCTGATGACTTATCCAGCTGCTTGGTTTACTTGGATGAAGCTCATACCAGAGGAACAGACCTGAAACTCCCTGTTTCAGCGCGAGGAGCACTTACTCTAAGCTTGGGTCAGACGAAGGATCATACAGTACAAGGTATGTAGCTAATCACCTGGTCAACACCCATTATATTATGGTCGCGGATCTTTCGCTGCCATGCTCATACTCGGAAATTTTACTATAGTTGATCATCAACTAACAGACATCCTAGCCGCTATGAGACTTCGTCAACTTGGAGTTTCCCAAACCGTGATCTTTATGGCCTCGCCTGAAGTACATCGGAGTATCTTGGACCACACTCAAAAGGCAGTGGGAGATTTGATAGACTCTAGCGATGTCATCAGCTGGCTTTTGGAGCAGACATGTAAGGCCAACGAGGATCTTCAACCATTATACCTCGCCCAGGGCTTTGACTTTTGTAAACGTGAACATGCCAGGGTGGCACATCTTTTACATCTATCATTAACTCAACAGCAAACCGCCTATGTGCAAGCCCTCCTTCAGCCTGAGCAGCAGACTTTAGAACAGCTTTACAGTCCAGTTTACCAGCATTCAGATACATTGAATGAGTTTGAGGGAAACGGCTTGCTGCGAGACTTCTGGGTTGAATTGAGTCGGCAGAAACGCACGCAATCTCGGGGGAATTTAAATTCCACCTCCACCTTCGAGGAAGTTGAACAAGAGAGGGAACTAGCTGTGCAGGTCGAGGAAATGCGGCAACCACAGAAACCAAAATGTTTCCCGATATATAAATTTCCCGGTCTTGATGAGAACCTCTTGTTGTTTGTCAAGACCGGAGCTATACGGGGCCATCATTGGTACAGGCCTTTATTCAGCGCTCTTTGGCATACGGACGTCGGACGGAAGAATGGAATCTCGAGTCGAGACTCGCATGTGCTTCTCTCTAGAGAATTTACCAAAACTATCTTCGTGGGACGAGGGCCCGACTTCTGGCATGTCGACTTTCTGGTATGTACTCAATGGTTCAAGCACTCGATGGAGCTATTAGTGTTCTGAGCTGACTGTATATTGTGCAGCGCCCTGTCCATTGGATCCTTTGGAGCCCACAGGCCGGCAAGGCTGTTGTGATTATTCCAGAAGAAGCGGAAGTTCTAATTCCTATCTTGCGCAACGCCGACCGACCGGTCACCTATCTCATTGTTTACGCGGCACCACTCACCAGGGAGATGTTGCATTTCGAGACATTCCGGTTCTATACCATCCCCAAGCTCGAGACTGATCTCCCGCCTACGGTGAAGATGGATCTTGGGATACTCGCCGGCAGACTGTATTTCAAGTTTGAGGACTATGGGAATATTCTTGATTCAATCTGTCCCCATGGCGAGTTGAGAGATGCAGAACATCAGCATTCAGGAACTGCACCTGAAAAAGTTCCAAGAAAGTTCCTAGAAGAATGGTTCGCATTGACGCGCAAAGGCCAGGACTTCACTTACACCCCGATGGGCTACGTATGCCAGGGTCGGAAACTGAGCAGTGACCATCCGTTCTTCGCTTCCAGCACCACTATGGAATCTGATGACCATGGCGAAATGCCTGCTTCTACCTGTACAGGGACTGACTTTGTGGACGATGAGGAAGTTGGTGAAATTGGTGATGTTAACGATATGAGTGATATTGATGATGCGACATTCTGACATGATTTTGACCTCTGTCATTGTGATACTCTTCCGGAGTGTTGTTGCATCTACCGTGGGGTTGTTATTGGTCTGGTAATATCTTGCCTATTCCGGAGGAATTGATAGCCGGGGACTTAAGTTGTAATTTAGCATGGACGTCTGAGCCTGTGATGTTTACGAAGCTGTTGATAGTCATTTCGAGCTCGGCAATTGGGCATCCTAGTCATCTTTGTAGCTTTGAGAATGTCATTATGCAATTATTCCATTAGCATCTATACTCTCTAAGCGAATTCTATTAAGACAGCAAGGTATCCAAGGAAAAGTGAGACCGTAAGAAGCATGGTATCAACGAGTTACTATCAAAATGTAGCAAGAGTCAATCGCACTGAGGAGGATAGGAGAAGACATTTTATTGACAGACAGATAGCGAGAAAGCTATAGGAGCATTCCGAACTCAGCAATTGTGAAATATTTGTCTATTGAGGTTATTGAAACCCTCAAATGGTGGGTGGCGGAAGAGACGAAAGAGGGCGATATGGGCGGCATCGCACCCGCATGCAGCATGGACATTCCGCCGTACAATGTCCATACACGCTATGGCTGATTCGCTCATCCTCATATTCAGGCCGGTTGTAAGTCAATCGAGGCTTCTCGCAACATCCACAATTCCTTCCACACCATCCGCCTTCATCGGCACATACGCCACGAGCATTGACCCAGACATAAGGACGTCCATGGCTGTCTGCATATTTTCGCATAGTATCCTGTTGGAGGAGAAGCCTTAACGTTCTTGATTGAGTGTGGCTACGGATCCTAGCTATGAGGGGGCTGAGGATCAGATAACTAATTAGTTATCCAACACTCCCCAGGCCCGAGGACCTGTAGGAGGACTAATATAAAATTATTTATAAAAAAATATATATAAAGTATATATAATAAAACTAGTTACACATGGTTCTTTATTCTAATAAGTTTTTTAAAATATAAAAATATTATTCTTTCCAATAGTTTAGTAAAGTTATTTGTTATTTATTTTATAATAGTTATATAGATAAGATTAATATTATTAAATATTAGTTATTCCTATATAAAATAGAATTTAATATTAATATACTTAGTTCAAGCGTGGTATTCTAGATTTTTAATTAATATAATAATATTCTAATTATCTATTAGAATAATATAAAATTTAAATAATAATATAATTATAATATTAAAATAATTAATATTAAGTTTAAAAAGTAATAATTATAATTAAAATAATTTTTATGTAATAACTATCTGAGTAATATATTTAATTTTAATAAAAAATAATATAATAATAATTTATTATTTTAAAAACTAAAATATCACACTGCTAGTAAAAGTATAAATATAATTATTAATAAATTTAATATTTTATTTATAAGAATTAATCTAACTAGTATTATAATAATTAATTAGACTAAGATTTTAATAAATATAAAAAATATAATAATCTAATATTTTTATTAAATATTAGAAAACGCGTAGAACAGTAATGAAATATTTTTTTAAAAAAATCAGTAGAGTAGTAGATTAATTTATATAATAAAAATAATATTAAAACATATTTTTATAATTATTTTAATTAAATAATTAATATATTTCTAGTAAGTTTTAATTTTATTAAAAAATATTTTATCTTCTAGATTATATGTGACGGTGGCTCTGTGTAAGATCACGTGACTATGTTTATTTCATTTGCTTTGCTATTATTTTCTTCAAGCGAGCGCTTATAATATTTTTTGTTTTTTTTTTTTCTTTTTATACTTAAAGTTCTCGAATAAGTTAACACTAATATAATCTTATTTTACTATGTTAAACAGCTATTTTATAACTTTAAGTATTATTTTTCTTTTCTTTTTTACTGTTATACACGGCCAGCTTCTACTAAGTTATTAGTAATCTTTATCCCGTGTTCTTAATAATACTTAATAGTTAAAAGACTTATTTAATTAACTGAATAAAGTAAATAAAATAGTTAGAGAAAGCTATCTAAACCTAGATTCTAAGAATAATTAATAACTTTTTATGATATTACTTAATAAACTAGATTAGAAAGACAGGTTTAATCAGACTAAATTTAATAATTAATATAAGAGAGATTTAAAATAAATTTTTAAAATTCTTCTAAAGATTTTTAACAACCTAGAGACTGAAAAAGATAATTTTCTTGATAAATAAGACTAATAAAATTAAAAAATAATTATTCTTATTTAAAAATAAGATAATATTACTAAGAAGAAAAATATTTTTATAATATAAATTATTTATTAGACTTTAACTACTTTTTAAAGTATTATTATTTTTAAATTTAAGAAAATAATAAAGATCCCTGACCTACTTTTATTTAGTAATAGGAAGAATATTTTTTTTAAAAATTAAATATTAATTATATATCAGAAACTAAAAGTTAACATAGATTAATTTATTATTTTAATAATATATAAAACTTACATCACCAGCTGCTGTAAAAATAATATAAGAAAATATTTAATATTTAGATTCTATCTAAGTATAATTAATTTTTATAATAATACTAATAATATACTAGAATATTTGAAAATTATTTTTATTAATCTTTATAAAATTTATAACGCCTGTCACCAGTACTAAGACTTATAGATAAAGATTAAAAATAAGTTTTATACTTTTATTTCTATTTTTTATTACCTCGCAGTGGAAGCTGGAATCAGTAAAGACTTTTAAAAAAAAGACTTATATAATAAATTATTTTTTAAACTTAAGAAATCTACCATGTATAATTTTAATAATAAATATTATTTTTTTAATAATTATATAGAAGAGTATACAAACTCTATAAACTTAATTAATAATCTAATAAAAAGTTATACTAGAAGCCATGTTACTATTATTAGTAATTATAATAAATTTTATAATTTTTATATCTTTTCTAGTATTTTAAATTCCAAGAATACTACTTCTAGGATTTTAATTTATACTTTAAATATAAAACTAGAGATTAAAAATACTTTAATAAAAAAAAAATGTTTCTATTATAAAGAATCTAGTTATTAAAGCAGAGAATATTCTAAGAAGAAGATTATATAAATAAAAACTCTAGAAACTCCTGTAGAAAAATTTAAATTAGTAAAAAATAATATTTAAAAAAAATCTCTATTCTAAGCGAGCTAGAAGTTTAAATAAATATAATAAATTTATAAAATTTATTAAAAAATAATAATAATAGTTTTATAATTATTACTCTATTTTTTAAAGATAATATTACTATTTTTACTTATATATTTATTAATTCTGGAGCTAATATCTACTCAGTAATAAATATTTAATTTATTATTAAAATAATCTAATATTTTAAAATTCTAATATTATTCCTAAAAAAGCAACTTTAATCACAGATTTTAATAAAAAATAAACTACTAATTTAACGTATATAATCTAATTAAATCTTATAATTAATAATTACTAATTTTTAAATACTTTCTTTTTTATACTAGATCTAGAAAGGCATGATACTATCCTTAAAAAAATATAGTTTAATAAATATAATATCTTATTAGATTATTAAAATTACTAACTAATCTAGTTAAACTAGTTAATATTAAAAAATAAAATAAAAACTAGATTTTTTATAAATATTTTCTAGATTATCCTAGAACAGTTCCTGGTAAATTATAAATATTAATAAAATATAATCTAGAGAGATTATAAAATATAATTAAAAAATTAATAGTTAAAATTATTATAATTACTATTAATTTTTTTTTATATTAATTAAAGTAGTCCATGTGAGGCCCTAGCTAAAATAAAATATAATTTAAATAGAAAAATTTATTAATATTATTTTTTTTTAAAATTTTAAAATCTAAATTAAAGCTTGTCCTGATCAGACTTTCTTATAAAAAAATAACTTTTATTAAAACGGCTGGTTTCTAATAATATCTAAAAAATTTAAAAATAAAGATCTTTATTACTTTATTTAATGTTATTAAGAAAATTCTTATAAAAAAATTAAAGATTCTACTTATAAGTGAAGAGGATAAAATTAAAAAAATCTTTTTTAAATAATATTATAATCTAATAAATATTTTTTTTAAAAAAAAATTTAATATATTATTTCTATTCTAGCACTGTAATTATAAGATTTAATTAAAAAATAAAAATTTTCTAGGCACTACTTCTTTCTATAAGATAATAATAAAAAAATTATAGGTCTCCTGCGATTATATTATAAAGAACTTAGTTAAAAGATTTATTATATTAAGTTTTATATTCTTTATATCTCTTATTCTAATAGCCTAAAAGTCTAGAGGAGGTCTCTATTTCTATATAAATTATTAAAAATTAAATATTTTAATTAAGAAAGATCTGTATTCTTTATTTTTTATTAATAAAATAATAAACTACCTGCGTAATGCTAGAGTTTTTATTAAATTTAATATATAATAAAACTTCCATTAGATCTGAATAGATCTTATTTTAAAAAATCTTATTATCTTCAAGATATGATACAGCTTATTTAAGTATTAAGTTTTTTTATTTAAACTTATTAATAAACCTGCTACTTTTTAATAATTTATTAATAAAGTTTTGATAGAGTACTTAGACAAGTTTATTATAGTTTATATTAATAATATATTAATTTATAGTAATAATATAACAGAATATAAATTATATATATAATTAGTACTTAAAAAGTTATAAATCATAGGCTTATAAGCTATGATTTATAAATATAAGTTTTATATTATAAAAACCAAGTTCTTTAGGTTTATCATCGCTATTAATAATATTTATATAAATCTAATAAAAGTTATAATTATTACTAAGTAGAAAATCCTGATAACTATATAAAAAATTTAATTATTTTTAAGTTTTTATAACTTTTACTAAAGATTTATTAAAATTTATAATAGAATAATATAATCCCTGATATAATTAATCTAGAAAGATATTACTTTTAATTAAAATTATACTTATATTAAAACTTTTAAAATATTTAAAAAAATATTAATCTTAATTCTTATTCTAATTTATTATAATCCCATGCTTTCTACTCATATTAAGATAAATATTATTAATAAAATTATTATAAAAATACTCTTATAATTAGTAGATAGAACTTAGTATCTAGTAGATTATTATTCTAAAATTATATTTTTTATAGAATATAATTATAATATTTATAATAAAAAACTACTAGCAATTATTTATATCTTAAAGAAATAGTAACTAGAGTTAAAAAAATTTTAATATATAAATTATTTTAGTATTCTAACTAACCACTAAATCTTAAAATATTTTATAACTATTAAAAGACTGAATATTTATTAAATATAATAAATTAAGTTTTTTTTTTAATATTATTTTTTAATCTAATTTCACCCTGGGAAGTATAATACTTTAATAAATATATTAATCTATGAAAACAGTAGTAAATAAATCTTAATATAATATTATAAATAAATCTTATTACTTTCAAAATATTTAAAAAATAAAATATATTTTTTTTAATAATCCCTGAATCACTAGTAGTCTTTATTTTTTTAAAAAAATATTTATAAATTATAAATTATCTTTTAATAATTAATTAAAATAATTTCTTTCTAGAGCTTTATAAAGAACAAGCTTGTTATAATAAAAGTAAATATATTTTAAAAGATAAATTTCTACTCTTTAATAATTAATTAATAATTCTAGATAATAAAAATTTATATATTTAATTATTAAATAAAATTTATTATTAACTATTATTTACTTATCCAGGCTGAATAAAAATACTAGATCTTATAAAATACTAATACTACTAAGATATCTAGAATTAAGATATATATTATTATCTAGATAATTATTTAATCTATAAATAAAAAAATATAAAATGGGATTTATCCCTAAAACTTTTATAATTTTTATTTATTCTAAACTATCCGGGCTAGTATTTATTAATAGATTTTTAGATATTTCTAAAGAACTGCTATAGTTTTAATATTATATTTATTATAGTAAACTAACTAAGTAAATAAATTATTTTAATTTTATATATAAAATTTATATTTATACAAGGCATGGCCCGGCTATTTCTAAAATAAATATATCTATAATTAGAATCTTCAAATATAATTATATTAAATTAAAAAAAATAATTTATATTAGAATTCTAGGATAAATTATATTATATATTATAAATAAAATTTAAGTTTTTAATAATATATTATTTTTAAATTAATAAATAAATTAAAATCGTGAACTAGTACACGGCGTAAAAACTTATTTTTTTTATAAATTATTATTAAAATAACTAATCAGAATCCTTATTATTAATTAATTTTATCTTTATAGTCTTACCTCAGGAATTTATAGAATTATTATTTTTTATAATTAAGTAAGAATATAAATCTTATATTTTCTTTAATTAGATACCCCCCTAAATCTTTATTATAAATACTATTAATTAATAGCAAGCCCGAGCCCTGGCCTGTTATATAAAATAAATATAAAAACTAGTAAAAGAAGATATATAAACTATTTAATAAATTTAGATCTATGTAACTAACTAATAATGTTAACCTATAAATTTTAATATTAAAGATAAGATTTATATAAATACTAGAAACTAGTACTAGAATTAACTATTCTAAAAATTATTAAAAAATTAATATAATTTAATAATTATTATTAAAAAGATTAATTATATATTTTAAATTTAATTATTTGATAGTATTAAAATCTATTTTATTTTTTATTTTAATAAACTCCGTCTTCGTGGTACTTTAGAGCCGCTGTCTAGATAAATCTTAAATTAGATTTCTTTAATTAAGATTAAAAATTATGCCAAATAAGAGGTGGAATAAATCTTAAAAAATTATTTATAAATAAGAATTTTATAGTATTATATTAAATAGATTAGTTCTAATAAAAATAATTATATATAATATCCTATTAGCAATTTTAAAAACATATCTTTTTATTTATATAATTTTTATATTTATTATCTAAATTATTTTAGACTATCTAAATGACTCCCTATATAAATCACTACAGCAGAGAATAACAAATTTATTATAGATTATAAAGATAATAATATTCCCCTAACTGCTCCCAGTTAGGCCTAAATAAAAAAATAATATAATAGTAACTCTATATAAGATCACGTGACCATGTTTATTTTATTTATTTTATTATTATTTTCTTTAAGCAAGTATTTATAATATTTCTTATTTTCTTTTTTTTCTTCTTACACTTAAAGTTCTCAAATAAGTTAGCACCAATACAACCTCATTTTGCTGTGTTGAACGGCCATCTCATTATAGACTGTAAGTATAATCTTAATATTATAAAATATTAAAAATAACTTAATAATATTTAAATTAAAATATTTAAATATCTGTTTGATATAATGCTTTTAAAATATAAAAATATTTTTAACAAAATAAATAATATTAATATTAAGATAACACTCTGCCAGACTATTATTAATAATTTTAAATATAGTAATAAAATTTTTTTTAATTTATTTAATAGTGGTAGTCTCTGGTATTAAGATTAAAATATTATTAATATAAATAAAAATAAAAACATGATTTCTAATAAAAATTAAATAATTTATATAAATTCTAGTATAATCTTTAGTAATTAAAATATTATGAAATATAATATATTATTTTTATAAAAATTATTTTAAATTATATAAGATTTTTTATAATAAATTATATTTATTAGTCTTCTCAAAGCCTTGGAATAGATAAATAAATATTATTTTATATAATTTTATATAAAAAAATATAATAATAATATTAATATAATAAAAAAATTTAAAACTTATTAATTTAATAATTATTAAATAAATCTTATAAATTTAATAATTTTTATTAATATATTATTTAAATTTTTTAATTATTAAATATAGTTTATATGTTTTATTATCCTTGATTTTCTAGATTTATTTAAGTAATAGTAATTTTATATAATATTTATAATTAATAATTTAAAATATTTCTTATTATAAATATAATTTTAATTTCTTTTTAGTAGTTATAAATTATTTATTTTTATTAAAATAACTTATAGTCTCTAGCCACGTGGTAAGTATGTAATTAAAATTTATAAATTTAATTTTTATAAATTTAATATAAATAATATTTAAAAAAATTTAATAATTTATAAATAAAATTTAATACTTGTAATCATGAGATTATTAATAAAATCTAGATTAAAAATTATAAATATTATATAAATTTATAAATATTTTAATATCTTCTAGAATAATTTCTTAACATGTTTAGATTATTACAATAATAAATTATTATTATTCTACCACGTGGTTTATGAGACTGGAGATTTAATAAAAGATATTAATTTTATAAAAAATATAATAATAAAAAAAATTAATAAATTAATATAATAAATTAAAAATAAAATATTAATTATTTTACACTCGTGGAGCCACTCAGGTTTAATAATAATAAATAAAATAAAGATTTTAAATATAATTAATATTAGTAATAGAAATAATTTGAAAATAAAAAAATTTAAAAAACTAAAATTATTAATATTTTTAATTTAAATAAATTTAGAAAATATATACTAGAATTTTTTAATATTTATATTTTTAATATCTAAAACCACTTGGAAGTTATTAAGATTAAATATAATAAAAAATATAAATAATATTAAAATAAAATTTTTATTAAAAATAATATTTTTTATAGTCATGATCTTTCTTATTTAAAGATTATAAATTTTATAAATTTTTTTTAAATAATTAATAAAATAGTTTTCAACCATGTATGGATCCAGTTTAAATCTTATTTTTTTTAATAAAAAATATTAATATTTATAATCAAGAATTTATTATTTAAAAATATTTAATTAAATATTATATAAAATCTTGTATAGAGTCTTGCTAATAATATTATAAAATAAATAATTATAAATATAAATAATTATTACAATAATATAATCTTAAAAAAGATATAATAATTAATTATTAATTATTACAGAAATTATTAATTTAATAATATAGTAATTTTTAATTTTCATAATTAGATTTAGATTTAATCTATATCATGGGAAGAAATCTTAAATAATATTTTAATTTAAATAATATTTTTCTAAGAAAGTATATTTTAGGATATTATTTTTATAAATATATTTAATATTAATATTTAGTTATATTTTTATATAATTATATAAGAGTATAAATTTATAAATTATTAAAATTTTATTTTTTATAATAAATATCCAGCAGAAGTGCGAGGTATAATTAATAAAAATAATAAAAAAATAATTATTTATTTTATTTTTTATTAAAATTAATTTAAAAATATTAATATAGATAAGATTACCTAGCTTATAATTAAAATCTTATATTATAATTTTTAATATTAGAAAAGTTTTATTTTTATTTATAAAATATAACTTGTAAGATTCTTGAAAATTTTTTTTTTAATATTTAATTTAATAATATATTTTATAATATTCTTTATTTTCCTTTATAACGTTTAAATTATTTAATAATAAATTAAATATATAAAAATTATATATAGAGTCTTTACTATAAATAATATATTTATAATAATTATTAAAAAAATCTTAGTAATAGACAGTAAGAAAAACTTTATAAATAAATAATTTAAAAAATTAGTAAAATATAATAATATAAAATATTTAAAAAAAAGACTAGTCATATAAAAATAGTATTAATTTAATATTTATTTATTATAAACTGAAAAGGGCTAAGCCCAGTCAGCCATTTAGAACTAGAATATTATATGTTCTAGCCTGTCTGGTTCTGAGACTATACTAGGAGAAATTGATAGAATAGAAAATTTTTAAAAAAACTCTCTATAAGAAATATAAGAGAATAATTATAAAATAATTAAAAAAAAAATAACTAAATTTTTTTTATACTAAATAGTCTTTCTTTTTTAATAAATTAACTTTTTTTGAATTAGATTTTATATCTAATTTATTATAGCTTCTTAGTTTTTTATAATTTTAATTTATTCTTTTTTTTTATTATAACATTGGAACAGAGATAATAACTAAAAATAATAAAAAATTAATAATTAATATATTAAATAACTACAGGAATTTATTCTAGAATAAATTTATTAATTAATTAATAAAATAAGTTCAAGAGTTATTAATATAAAATATAAAAATATAATATATTATTATATAATAAAATAGTATAATTAATAATAAGATTAGAACTAGTCTTAAATATATTAAAAAATTTATTAATAATTAGATTCTATTTTTTTAAATATTTTTATTAATATTTTATATATCTTATCTAGTCTTCTCTGAAGAATTTAAAAGTATAAAAAAATTTAAACTTCTTATTTTTATATTTTTTAATAAAAAAAATAAAAATAAATTTTTAAAATAACTTAATAATATTTAAGCAAAGATTAAGATTAACTAGAAATTTATTAATAATTTAAATAATTAAATTTAGTATATTTTTTTATTTCTTAATAAAAAAATTAAAATAAAAATTAATCTATAGATTAATATTATATATAAAACTATAAAGTTTATAATTAATATTATTATTAATTATTTTAAATTTTTCTACAAGAATCCCACCTAAAGAAAATAATTAATAAATTATTTATTCTTAAGTAGAGAGTTTATATAATTAATAATTTTATTATAAAAATTAATAACTTACTAATCAAG
Organism: Aspergillus sclerotiicarbonarius CBS 121057; assembly: GCA_003184635.1. Classification (NCBI taxonomy): domain Eukaryota; kingdom Fungi; phylum Ascomycota; class Eurotiomycetes; order Eurotiales; family Aspergillaceae; genus Aspergillus; species Aspergillus sclerotiicarbonarius. The sequence continues at coordinate 20,330 of KZ826467.1, forward strand.
GTTAAAGACTATGATTAGAATAATTTTAATAAAAAAAATTTATTATATTAGATTCTTAATAATAATATCTGCTAGTAGATAGTAGATATAAAATAAAAATTAAATTTTAAAAATTTCTATTACTAAATAAAACTGGTAATAAATAAACTAGTAAAAATAAATAAATTTTTAAAAAATTATGTAAAATATATTAATATCTAGATTAAAAATATAATTAAAAAATAAATTTCTAATAATAATATTATAAACTAGAAGTCTTTAATAGTAAATATTAGATTTATTTAATAAATTAAATAAATATTAAAAAAAAATAATAAAATATTAGAAACTTAAGTTTTATTTATATTATGAATTCTTTGAATATTATATTATTAATTATTTTAATTTATTTATATAATATTTTTAAGTATTTTAAAAAATTACTAAAAAAAATACTCTAGATTATATTAAAAAATAATCTTATAAAGAATATTATCTAGATTTAAAAAATCTAATAATTCTAGATAATTTTAATTATTTAAATTCTAAAAAATATTTAATTTTTTTAAATTATTATTTAAAAAAGCACGCACTAGTTAATATTAATTATAAAAAATTTAAAAAAAAGTTTAAAATTTTAAAAATTATTAGACTTTTTTTATATTAGAATTAATTAATAGAATTTATTATATAAAAATCTTTATAAATACTGGCTGTTCTCTGTGTAGAATAATTAATAAAAAATTTATAATTAAATATAAATTAAAATATATATTAATCAAGATTTAAAATATTAAAAGATTTAAAAAAAAATTAGTTTATATAATTAAATTAGCTATAATATTTCTAGATATTAGTAAAAATCTATAAAAAAATATATATTTTTATATTTTATTATAGATTTATAAGTATAATATTATATTAAAATTATTATAAATAAAATATTAAAATATAATAATTTAGATTAAAAATTTTATACTAGATATCTAAAATATAGAAAAAAAAATATATTATAAATAAAAATAAGATTATAATCTTTTTTTTTAATTTATTTTAGTCAACGCGTGGTGTATTTAAAAAAATTAAAAAAAAATTAATAAAACTTTTTTTACTAGTCTTATTAATACTAATAAAATATTTTATAAACTTAACTAGTTAAAAAATTTTATAAATATAGAAAAAAAATTACTTAAATATTAGTAAAATTATTTAAATATTTTTAATAAAATAATAATAAATATTTTTAATAAAATAATAATAAATATTTT
>KZ826468.1:0-21555 GCA_003184635.1 Aspergillus sclerotiicarbonarius CBS 121057
GGGGGGGGGGGGGGGCATCAGACTCGAGTCCGTGCTGAGATTTACTCGGTCCGGGTACGCCTGTGGCCGATACAGCTGCCATTGATTGCTACGTGGCTGACTAGCCCCAATCCGTGGGAGACAAACATTCTTTGCTTCTTTGCATAGCCTGCAAATCCTATCATGGGAACCGACTTCATGGCCGAGCACGAATCGTCCCATCATCCCCTCCAATAATTCTATCCGAAAATGAGTGAGAGGACAAGTGCGGATTCTAGTGCAGATGAGCAACAGCGCTTTGGCTCTCATGGCGGTGTTCCAGGGGCGATAAGCCTACCCGAGTCCCCCACGGCATCTTCTATAGCCAGTGACGACTTGCAACAGGAATTGGCAATTGGGCACAGTGGGGGTTATGGGGCATCTCAGTCTTCCCTGGAGGTGATTTCGCAATTTACGGCCCCGGTCATACCGTCTATAATCCCACCGCCGGCACCCAGACCGTCGTCCGAAGGTCAATCGGCAGAGGGGACACCCTCTGAACAATCCACGGGCCAGGCTTCTGCAAGACAGTCTTCCGGAAATAAAAGGGGACTAGAGGCTTTACTTACATACGAAAATGTCCTCGATAATGCTGCCAAAGTGCTGGATCACATCAAAGATGGGAACGTGCGTCTCCAATCCCGTCACGAGAAGACGTCGATTACCTACTACGATTACGCAGAGAATTCCATGTCGGAGCCGTTATACATTGATGACCACACACATATTCCATGGCTCGGCTATCCTTCGCCTGACGTTCACCAGCGCCTGATAATCGTGGAGGACCTCTCGAAGCCGACAATCCATGGACTAGGGCTAGCCTTCAGCATCAATCCGGAATTCTTCGAGGAACACCTGGTTAATTCCAATTATGCCCGTCTAAGCCACAGCGAGCCACCGGCAAGGACGTGGAAGACCGCATCTCTTGCAAAGTCCTATGTTACGTTCCGTTGGATTCGGCCGGTGTATCGCCTGCACACCTACTTTTCCCAGCGCGATCTTGAAGATCTAGTCCAGCTTGACGGCTATACGGAGCACATTACACGTCAGGGTACTGTCAAGACACAAGTGACGACCAACATTTTCCGATCGGACTGGAGTTTGTGGACAGATCCTTCGATGACGATAGGGAAGAGGAGAGAGTGTGGGTTGGAGGAGAAAGTGTCGATCTGGAAAGGCAGGATTCAGAATTCCGACTGTGATATTGGTAGGTAATGGCGTCCGAGAGTCACCTTTCATTTTCCAAATTGCTTATTCTCCAGTGATTGTTCTTCTGGACCCCTTGCCGGAAGTAAGTGAAACTCATCGGCGCTGGGGGTTGGATCACCACGGAGAGAATGACAGTGATGCCCAAGATGATTCATCGCAGCGGTCTGTGTTGGAGACTGATTTGGTAGAGGAGGAGCTCGGGGGAGATTTCGGACAAGGGCCACCACGTTTCGATCACGAACGCTCGTTCCTCCCGTTGGCTGCTCTGTTCATGAAGAGAGGGTCAAGGAAACACATTCCCTCTCATGAGTCGATTGATGACGATGCTGTGGCGGAGAGCGAGCCTCCGTCTAGAAGTATTATAGAGCAGATGGCTCCCCGGCAAGCAGTCAGGGTCGACCTTGACCGGGTGTTTCGAGCCCAACCGGCAACGACAGATTTCGGGAAAAGGCTGAGTCAAACCTGGTCCACTCAGGCAGAGATCTGCGATGCCCTAAATCGCGACCCGGGCCCAGTGAGCCTTGCCATGCCGTTACTCGAGCTTGTTCGACGAGACACCTTGACTCTTATACAGCACCTACGCCGGGTGGTTGATGAGGTGGAAATTGAGATTTTGGACGACGCTAAAATGGAGGATCGACTAATTCTATGGCGCCAGCTAATTAGCCGCGCACAGCGAGAGCTGCCTGAGCTCAAAGCATCCATGGAACCGTTTTGGGATTTCCTTCAGACGACCCTTCCCCAAAGTATCCCTGAACGACATGCGAATGACCTCATGGAAGTAGTCGAGAGTCTCAAAAGGCTACCTCACGACATCGACCAAATGAGTGGGCGGCTACAGGTCGTATCAGCCGCCTTGGCCTCTAATATGAGTCTCTTGGAAAGCCGCCGCTCGATAGATGAAGCGCATGCTGTAGCAAGGCTGACCGAGCTGGCGTTTGTCTTCGTCCCCTTGTCCTTTGCAACATCCGTCTTCGGTATGCAGATCGAGCCCTTTGCGAATCCGGTTCCAAGTTGGAATTTCTTCTTGGTAGCGGTTCTAGTGACAGGTTTCTCCTATTTGATGCGGATGACCATGCGCAGCCAGTGGCTTGTTCTTTTGAAGGCAGTCGTGAAGTATGATGTCAGGAAATATGCCGAAAGGCACGGTCAGCCTGTGGAGCCACGATCACTGCCGACGGGCATTATGATTCAATGGCTGGCCAGTCGACTCGGCCTAGGTATTATCAAAGCCAGCAAATGGACCACCACAAGGTGTGTCGGGACAGGAAAAAGGCTTTGGGCCGAGTTCGGCTTCGTTCTCAGCTTTATTCTGCTGGTTGGTACGGTCTCGGCGGCACCACTCGCGGTGCTCTATTCCCGGGATCTGGACCCTGCTACTCAGAGTGCCGTCAGCATCGCCATCCTCATCATAGTGGTTGGGTTGGTTGGCGTCCCGCTGTGGTATATGTCCGAGTCCCGGTTTCGAAACGCGTTACCGAATCGTCTCAAAGGTCTGGCCGCCAGCTTGCCTGACTGGGGTCGCGTGATATTGACCCTGCTTGCGATAATGGGAGCGCTCATTGGGATCCCGCTGGTACTGATCTGGACCCGCTCCCTAGCCTTTGATATTAAGAGCGGGTTGAGTGTTGCCGTTGTGTTGGCGATGCTTTTCGGCATGGGATTCGCCGGGATAAACAGGGTCCTTGGGCGAGTGCGTTACTCCAACTGAGCGGGACATGGGGATTAATAGTAAGTCCTATAATACGTTCACGTTATTTAGAGAGAGGCCAATTCCCCTGAAATCGTACAGATGGGTCGGGGTTGTTGCGAAATATATGCCTCTGCCTAGAGCCTTTGAGGGCATTCCAATATCCTGACTGTGTGACGTGTGTGATCATAGTTGATCTGTCTGCTGACATTACCGGGACATAAATATGAACCCTAGACCTTTTCCCGTGGCGGGAAGTATCTCCTTTGGCTAATTAGTTTATCTTCCCCCCTACATAGCTGTTTTCAACACCCATGGCGGCAAATGTAAAAAGAGACCAGCTCTTCCAATGATGCGGAGCATCGATGTCGTTTTGCTCAAACATTGGCGCATTGCTCATGTTATGAGTGATCTCTAATGGACCGGAGTTTTGGTTATACTGAGCTTACAAGGACGTTATGTTCCTGTTTTGGGCTTTAATGGCCTGGCCAGTCTGAAAACAGAGAATTGATCGTCACCCATGTTCAATGCTGTTCTTTCCATTTTTCCCACTTCAGAATCACGGCAAATATATCCCTAATGGAGTCATACACTGTTAGACAACAACTTCCTTACTGCTTCCCAAACAACTCCTCCCACCTCCCCAACACCCTCCCCTTCACCTCCTCCGAATACAACCCCTCAAACCCAGCAGGCACCCACGGCCTCTTCCCCTCAAACTCCGCCGACAGCAACAAATTCACCACACTCTTCCCCCCCTTCCCGGGATTCGGCACCTCCTTGCGACTAGCCCTAGTCATATACGGAATCATCGGCAACCCACTCACCTCCCCAAAGACCATCTCATCCACCCCAGGCCGATACCTCGTCGCCAACGCCCACACCACCTGCCCGATATCCGTAACATCCACATCATCCCCCACAACCAACACCTTGGGCGCCTCCCACCCAGCATGCGTCCCGAACACCACCTCCCCCACCCGCCTCGACAATTCCTCCTTCCCAATCCCCATCCTCCCCAGCCCCGCCACATCCACACTCACCACCACCCAACAACACTGCGCCTCATACGGCATCCACGCCATCGTGACCGGCACCTCCGCCCCCCTCAACGCATCCAAAATCTCCGCCGAGATCGCAGCCCCCCACACCGTATGCGTCTCATCGGGCGCGAACCCCGCCACGCAGATCGGAACCACCGGGTCATGCCGATACGTCACGCAATCTACCTCCATGCGTGGCTCGGGGACGGCCTCGTCCGGGAACCCGTACCCGTGGTACTCGGCCATTGGACCCTCGCCGACTTTCTCGGTCGTGCTGATGCGGCCTTCGAGGACGATCTCCGCGTTTGCAGGGACGTACAGGTCATTTGTCTCGCATTTCACGACTTCCAGCGGACTGCCGCACAAGGCACCGATATAGCCGTCTTCGGAGACATAGGAGGGGAGAGGCATGCCTCCGACGAAGGCGGCCGCGGGGGGTCCGCCTAGGACCAGGGCCCAGGGGGTGTCTTTTGCCCCCTGGTCGGCCCACATCTGATGCACTTGGGCGATGTGTTGGCCCGGCATGATAGGGGATACGAGGGTACGGGGTTCATTAGCCACGTGCATGGTGCGGGAGATGGACCACGAGGTCCAGGCTTTATCTGGGGACTGAAGGATATGGAATCCGTAGGTGGAGAGGTATGTTCCGCCGTCGAGGGGGTGTAGGCGCGGGATGGGCCATTTGGTCATGTCGATTTGGGATCCGTGGAGGATGTTTTCTTTGCATGGTGCCGAGGCGGAGGGGACGTGCACGGGGGGGATGGGGGTGGAGTGTTTTGCGGAGATGAGTTTCTCGAGGATGTCGAGGGGGGTTGAGGTCACGGGGAGGTTGAGTTGGAGGGCGATGCGGCCGAACCGGGTGGCTGGGTCTGCGCGCAGGCCCACGGGGGCGCCGAGGATCTTGAAGAGGTTGGTTTTGGGGTCGGTGCCGGTCACGTTGTGGAAGAGGGGGGCGGGGGAGTGTGTTTCGTAGACGCGGCGGGTGAGGGCCGCGATTTCGAGGTCGGGGGAGGTGGGCTGGGTGATGTCGATGAGGTCGTTCTGGGAGCGCAGGGCGGAGAGCAGCGAGCGGAAGCTTAGGGCTGGGGAGGTGTTGGAGGTGCGGATTTGGGCGGTGGAGAGGGCTCGCGAGGTGCGTGGGTTGGCTGGTTTGAGAGTGCGGAGCATGGTGGGTGTGTTGGTGTGTTTGGGTGAATAGCTGCTGGATATTGGAGGGATATATCTCCGCAGGGCATACGCAGGGCTCGGGTATTCGGCATGGCGATCGTCTACGACACGCTAACGAGTATGGGAATTGGGGTAGACATAACGACCTCACCGTTGGAGATAGTCCTCAAGCAGGTGAACATTCCGCGCGGATTTCCTCAGATTATCAAGGCAGGGAGACGCTAGGGATGCTTAGCATCTGCAATCATCAAGAAACAGTTTTTTGTGGTGGGTTTAGCCTCCGTAGGTGGACCGGTTTTGCAACAGGGTGTGGCCATTGATTGGCCACTTAGGGTTCGTTAGGGCAGTGACACGATATAAGATCAGCCATCTTTGCATTGAATCATACAATGCTTGCGTCAAATATGCATACTTGTATGTACCATCCCCTCATTGATCCGATATCCCTGTATTCAACCCCGTTTACCCCGAATTGGAGAACCCCTGCTATGGGGAGTTATCAACTACCCCAATGTATATCATCTCGTACATTAAACATCTTCTATCACCATACTTCCCATCAACCAGACAGACAGAGAGAGAGAGGCAGAGAGACAGACAGAATGCCACCACGACCCTCCCTCCGATCCCTCCTCCAGCACACCCTCCCCCATCCCCGCCTCTACACAACTACCCCACCACCAGCACCACCAGCACCCCCCAAACAACCCAACCTCCGCCACAACCGCCTCATCCTCGCCCTCACCGGCGCCACCGGCTCCATCTACGGCATCCAGACCCTCCAGACCCTGCACCACCTCGGCATAACCACCCACCTAATCCTCTCCAAGTGGGCCCTCAGCACCCTCACCTACGAAACCCCCTACACACTGCCCCAGCTAACCTCCCTCGCCACACACACCCACAACCCGCGCGATCTCTCCGCACCCCCCAGCAGCGGAAGTTTCCAGCACGACGGGATGATCATCGCGCCGTGCAGCATGAAGACCCTCGCTGCGATCCGGATGGGATACGGAGAGGATTTAATATCTCGGGCCGCGGACGTGTGTATCAAGGAAGGACGGAAATTGGTGCTCATGGTGAGAGAGACGCCGTTGAGTCCCATTCATTTGGAGAATATGTTGCTTTTGGCCAGGTTGGGGGTTGTGGTTTTTCCGCCGGTTCCGGGGTTTTATTTTCGGAGGGGCGGGCCGAGGGGGTTGGAGGAGGTGGTGGGGCATAGTGTCGGGAGGATGTTGGATTGTTTGGGGGTGGAGGTTGAGGGGGATGGGGATGGAGGGGTGGGGGAGTTGATGAGGGGGGAGGGGAGGTGGGAGGGGTTTAGGAGGTAGATAGAGGATTTGATGGTTGTCTCGTGGGGTTGGGAGAGGGCTTATGTGGCCCTGGATTGATAGAGGCGTTGAGCCTATTGGTTCCTTGTCAGTCTCTGTTAGTGCAAGTGTTCGGCTTCAAGTCAAAATATGGGTGAGGAAGATCATATGCGACAATGAATCTGACTCATGATAAGTGTATGCATGCAAAAACGTCCATAGAGAAGAGGAGCTTCAATACGAAATGATGTGACAATGGAATTGCATTGTGGTTCATTCAGGATTGGTTGTGGATGCCAACCAGTCCTCCAATATCCCCACGATCTTGTCATTCCCCGCAGCCTTTGCCCTCGAAAGTGCGGTTTGTCCCTCGACATCCTGCGACAGAATGTTAACCCTTCCTGTTGCTAGTAACTGACGGACTACATCAGCATGACTATTCCTCGTTGCTTTAAACAAGGGCGTCCACCCGAGATTGTCTTTGGAGTCGGGGTCAACTCTTCCCGCGCATAGTAATCCATTGACAATATCTGTATGGCCCATATGCGCAGCATATGCAAGCGGCGTCCAACCGAGATAGTTTTTACAGTCAGGGGCAACCGTCCCGGTTGACAGCAATTGGCTGACAACGGCTGTATGGCCTTCACGTGCAGCGTATGAGAGGGGCGTCATTTGATCAGTAGAGTTCCTCGCATCAGGATCAACCCTTCGTGTGGATAGGAGTTGTCTGACAATGGCCGAATGGCCTCCAGATGCAGCGTAGGCGAGTGGTGTCATTCCATTCGAACCCCTTACATTATGGTCAACATTTTCCGTTGACAGTAGTTGACTGATGACAGCGATAGAGCCTCCAGATAGAGCAACCGCGAGTAGTGTCATTCCTTGGGAGTTCTTAGCATTGGGATCACTTTTTCCTGTGGCTAGGACCTTATAGAGAACACTCGTATCACCACATGACGCGGCATAAAAGGATACTGCTTCTGCACAAGGCCCAGTCAGGCGGGGAGAGAGCACATCCATAGCGAGTAGTCGTTTTACTATTTTACCCCAGTTATTGACTGCTGCGTAATGTAGTGCGCTGTTCCACTCGGTGTCTGTCAGAGAAGCCTTGCGAGACGAAACGAGAATATCCAACACCATTTCATGCCAGTAGGATCCTCGGGAGGGAAAGGAATCCTGGAGAAGATCAGTGATATCCTCATTGGTACATCCCATTTCCAAAAGTGCCTTGACAACGGTGTCTTGGGCGCTTTCGACTGCCATTTTCAATGCTGTCTTGCCGCTGCTGCTTTGAGCATCAATATTAACACCACCCGTTGCTAACAGTTGATTCAACATGGCCTTCTGCTTATGTTGAGTGGCGTAGTGTATTGGCGCAAGACCATTATTATCCCGAGCGTTCACATCAACACCACCTGTTGTTAACAGTAGACTGAACATGGTGGCTTGTCCATGTCGAATGGCATAGTGTATCGGCGCAGCACCATCATTATCTCGAAGATTAAAATCAGCTTGACATAAAAGTAAAAGGCGGTTGAACATAGTCCGTCGGCTGAATTTAATGGTGCTGTGTAGATAGCCCTCCCCATTGCTAGCTTTCCTATTCGGATTCAAATAGCCTGTAATGAATAGGCGCCTGAAGACAGCTTCCGTGGAGATTGAGCCCATCATTCCCTTGTCTTCAATGATGAAATCCTTCACATACTCCCCAGCCTGCACTGGGTAGGCCGTGCTGAGAAAATGAAGGAGATGCATTTTGTCATTCTTGGCTGCATCAAGAATCAATTTATTGAATTCCTCGTCGTCTATCTGACAATGCCGACACGTTGCCAGGATTAGCCCAGTTTCATTAGCCACACAGGCAAAGGAAAACAAGGAGCCATATTGTTTCACATTGATGCTCTTTGTCATTTTCAGAAAATCCCCAATTTCGTTCTTGTACAGGTTTCCGGCGACTTCATAGGCTCCCTCGGTGTTTCAGAAGGCCTCGTCTGGTTGCAGAAGCGTCCTCACAGAAGCCTCACATCCGTTCACTATGGCAGCGAACAGGGGCTGACGATAGCGTTCTCCAGGTAAGTCTATGCATGGCTTCCCCTTGCGTACTACCCTGATCAGGTTGGGTAGGTCGCACTCTGCGAGAATATAGAGAAGGCTTGCAGACGACGTATGACGACGGATTTGATACCTTTCGATAGTGTTACTGCAACGTATCCAGCCTGAAAGATCAAAGTTCTGGAGAAATATTTCCTGGTGGATCCCGTCCCTTTGCGCCGCATCCGCATGATGAAGAAGATTGTGCACCGCATATTCAAGGAAAGGAAATTGCTCTCCGAGAGACTCCCGCAAGATGCGGGCTTCCTCACTAGAAGCGGACGGCAAATTATCTTCCACGGGGATATGGCTCTGAACGTCGTTCTGAAGAAAGTTATGGCAGCATTCCTTCAGTCGGTCATGACTTAAAGCCTCAAATCTTTGTTGGTGCTCAGGCCAAAGTTCCCGGAGGCCGTTTTCCTTCAACAAGAAATCCCGCACGGATTCATGAATAAACTGGACTGTCTTGTCCTTGGACTTTGTTACTTCCGCCAGGCCTTTTGAAGTGTCTAGAAGAAAGCGTGACATATCGTCTGGGCTGGTGCTTGCAGGGTCCCAGACATCTGCCAAGTTTTCTGGGTCCGCCGAGAGTATGGCATAGTAAAGCTCCCCTAGGTTTAACGGTCGTTTAGCAAACAAAATCCATTGAATAATGAGCAGGAGGTCATCCATGTTTGCAGTGTCCCTGGTCAATATATCTTTGAAAAGGTCGCTGAGTCCGGCCGGAATCTCACGAAGTCTCTTGCGTAGCTCATGCAAGCGACCGCGCTCAAATTCTCGTCTCAGGATCTGCGTCACCAGTACCACCCATAGGAAAATGCCCGAAGCCTTTTCTAGTATCTCATCTTGAATCTGGCCAGCTTGTTTGCTCCGTCCAATCTTCAGTTCGCTGTGCAGGTATCGAGCGATGTCATCGGTGTGGCCTTCCTGATTTTCAAGTACCAATTCTAGCCCCTTCTCAACCGCAATGTGGGGGTAGTGACGACTCGAGAAGCAGACATGGAGCTGCACTCCTGATGAGATTGCATGTTCTCCAAGAGACTGGATGTAATCTATCATAGCGCGAACTTGTTCCTCTTCGTATTCGTCAAGCGCATCAATAAAACATGTGATGCATCGACCGCCGAGTAATGCTATTGACCGGCGAAAGAGGTGCTGAAGTATGGTATGGCTCCAGGAAATGTTCTCTTCTCCGTTCAACCACCGGACTTCATCGAAGAGAGCTTGGAGTTCTGGAATATTTTGGAACAACTGGAACAACAAGGATCGGTACATTCCCAACGTCGTCTTTTCCAGGTCTTCCCCTCTCGCATTAAAGAAGAATGAAATCATGACCGTCTTCTCGTGCCTTGTTGCAACGGCCTGCTGAAACGCGAACTTCATCATCGTCGACTTGCCACTTCCTGCTTTGCCCTTAATCCAGAGAAAGCCACGGTGCTCGGGGAAACGATTGCTGTCCAGCCAGTCCATATGCTCTTTCTTCTGCAGAAGCCATTTGCAAGTTTTCGCATGCGCTGATTTAATGGTGGTTTGCCGACTCTCGAGTTGATCAAATCGCAGAGCATCCATCATCGATGCCCGGTGCGCAGCTGCCGTGATTGATCTCGGAACTGCAGACTCGGGCACATGCCCGGGACCGCTAACGCTGATAGTCGCAAGAAGCTGCTTCGCATATGCAGCTGCGGTCGCTGCCGCATAGCACTGCCATTCCTTTTTCTTATGCGAATCTGAGTAGTCCGAAACCCCTCGAATGACAAGGCAAGGAAAGTTGTCCATCAGCCCGGCTGCTTCCATCTCGAAACATAAAATGTTGAGCTCCGTTGCTAATCGATCTCTCGTTTGTGCATGCTTTATCACCTGGTTCCCCGATGCTATCAGGCCGTAGTGGACGGACAACTGGCCGATCATCACCGCGCGTCGACCGGGCCACCAGTCTTTCTCGGTCGCAAAGTTCGCATGTTGGCTTAGCTTGGTCATGTTCGTAGTCTGAAACGAAGAGCAGGTCCTTATGAGGACCGGGGGACTTATATGCCGTCCCCATCTGCGGATTGCGCGCCAACATCTCCGACATCAGGATCGGAATCTGGCTGCCACCGCGAAGGTTCTCCGCTCGTAGGTTACTGACTGCTGTTAGAAGTGATGTGGATGGTTTATTCAATGTGCCCGTTCGTTCGAATCGCCCTTCGCCAATGGTCTTCCCGTAATCGTATTGCACAACGCCCTCGAAACGGGGGGTTGGAATGCTGACCACGACATCACCCAGTCGGATATCTGACGCTGCAGACGGCGCCCCTCCACCAATCCCGACCATCAGTAGATGACGGATCGAGCCAAAACTGATGAACATGTTGCTAGCCACCGTTGCTGCCGATGTAGTGCCGTAAAGACCGGATGGGAGACAGGCAATAACGACATTGTGATTATTGATCGAACCCAGGGTATACGAGTTGCTGTCGCACGGGTGGCTGTTCAACGCTGGATGGACCTTGTCCAGCATGCCCATTGCTGCTGCTGCTTCGAGGGACAGCGCGCAGACCCAGCCGACCGTGTAGTCATCGTGAGACAGTAGCCTGGTGCTGTCTCCATGGTCGAGTTTTCTCCGCTTCGGCAGATTTTCGAATGGGTGCAGTTGTTGATGCTCCATACGAGATGAGGTTTTTCCAAAATCTGATTATAGAATGCGAAGAGGGTGGTTACACAACCAAGGGTCGTTTCTGTGCAGGTGGTAGAAGTGGGAGAAAGCCATCAGTCGTTGGGCCAAGAATGCCCGACCAGCTGGCCTTCAGCCTTGCCAGGGTCGATGAGTGGCTGTGTCTGCATCTCCCGGGTTAGCGGGGCGAGGAGGCAAACCCGCATTGAACATGTTAACTTCCTGTGAATGAGGCGAAAATCCCAGACCTGATGGTGGCTGAAGCAAGTGAGTGAGACGAGCTGGACCGGAGCGGAACCCAAGCCACTGGTGCCTGATTGATGAGGCAGTGGGATAAATGCGGCACTATACCAGCACGGGACCTTTGTGCATTTTATGCATCCATCATTGGGACCTGCAGGATCGGCTGCCTTGAATCCCTGTCAACATCAAACCGGAAATAAAATGCGCCAAAGAATGTACTCTGGATGTACAGTGAAGAACAGAAGCTGGGATAGAGCACGCGCGGCTTCATAAAAACTTTTGACCTCGCTTGCGGCAATCTGGAAGCTGCATCTCCAAGAAGGGCATCTTCCGGCGAAGCGAGGCACCGAGTCCCCCACTCTTCTTTCATCGTATCTTTCCCTTGAGCTCAACAAAATTACCCATCCAATCCACGCTCAATAATTTTATAAATGCCGACATCCCGGAAAAGGAACCAGTTGGACTGACTGGACCAGAACCAAGAAACTTTCGGTCCGGTCCGCATGTATCAACATTAATGTCATGAACACTGTTCCTATCTTGGGCAATGCTACCGGATACTATACTGAAGCATACTATAGGAGGCTAGTGCTTCGCCACCTCGTGTTGGCCATCGGAGTATTTGAGGATGCTCGGGTATATATCCCCGCCTCCGCCCAGGGTTTCCCCACCCCCACCTTCTGCACCATGGACGATCTTTTCATCCCGCACTTTCGCTCCATCGGCCAGAACATCCATCTCTGTGAAGCTTCATTAAATCCATCTTCCGCGCACCCACCATCGCACCCATCGTTGATCATCCTCTGCACCTGGTATGGCGGCGCAACTCCCCGCCGCGTCTCCAAATACACCACTGGCTATCGCCAACGCTATCCTGGTGCCACCATCCTGCTCATCAACACTTCCTTTCGTGACTTTACCGTCCGATCTCTTCATGCCATCGACCCGAATCTCACTCCTGCAAAGGACTTGATCACCCGTGTGTTACAATCAAACTCCGATGCTAGCATTCTTTTGCACATGTTCTCCAACGGTGGGTGTAACACGATCACGCAGCTCGCGCGATCCATGACAGCAGCAAAAGACGTGGATTTCAGATCTGCCTTGAAGCTAATGATATTTGACTGTTGTCCGGGCGACTCGTCGTTCCAGAGACTCTACGGTGCAGCCGCGGTGGCTCTACCCACCACCCAGCCTAGCCGTGCCATCGGAACCGCCTTCCTCTACCCGACAGCACGGGTAGCCCATGTCATGCAAAATGTGGGTTTGATGCGGTCGATCGATGACTATCGAGCGGATTTCAATGATCCGAATATCTTTGGACCCAAGGCGCGCCGACTGTACCTCTACTCCCTGACGGACGACATGATTCCGTGGGAGGATGTGGAGGGGCACATGGATGAGGCCAGACAAAAGGGGTATTCTGTCGTGGGGGTTAGCTTCGAGGACGCTCGGCATTGTGGGTTGGTGATGCGGAACGAGGTGAGGTATTGGAATACTATTCATGAGGCCTGGGAGGGACGAGCAGCGGATGTGATTGAGCGGAGTAAGCTTTGATCAAGTAATTACTTCTTTCGAAATGCATAAGGACCTCCTGATGTGGAAAGGGCATTGGTTGTTCGAAGACCTAGATAGAATCTGTAGCTACATTCTACCACTCTAGATGGGTCCACTGTCATGGATCTGCAAATAGCGAAGGGGTAGAAAACCCTGCACGCAGTAGATTAACTAGACACCTGGCGAATCATCGACATCAGTGTTACGCGCCATGCCAGGCCAGGAGGGGGCTAGGCGCTTACCACCATCCATCCCCGCTTTCCCACCTGCTTGAACTTCCCCAACTGTTCCCGGGCGCACCATGACAGCATTTGGAAAGAAATACCCAAGAGATGCCATCAATCCGAAAGTCCTACACCGTCGTGTGGATAAGTCCCCTCGAAGTCGAACTCACGGCGGCCTACCTCATGCTCGATGAAGAATATCCCCCCCTCCCACAGCCCCTCGGCGACCCGAACCACTACACCCTCGGCCGTATCGCGACCCACAACGTCGTCATCGTCAACCTCCCCATAACGGGGAATACGTCGACCGCAGCAGCCGTTGCGCATCTGCGTCGGACCTTTCCGAACGTACGCTTCGGCCTATTGGTCGGGATCGGTGGGGGAGTTCCGACTACCACGGATAAGGGGAGGATCCGTCTCGGTGATGTCGTGGTCGGGAAGCCAGATATGGGCACACCTGGTGTTGTTGAATATGCCAATGGCGAGGGGTGGTCTACTAGAGGTGTTGGGTATGCAGACTGTGGGCAGCTATCGATGCCGCCAGCAGAGCTGTTGGAGGCGGTGCAGGTGGTTGAGAGGAAGCGGGCGCGGCGGCGGGTGGATCCTATCAAACAGCATCTGAGTCAAATTGACACCACACGTCGGGGATTGAAGAGATATGGCTTTCCAGGTCGCGCTCAGGACTTTCTCTATGCTGCGGAATACCACCACGAAGCACCGGGGTTGTCATGTTTGGAGGCGGGCTGTGACCCGCGCAAGCGTTGCGCGGATGATCCTGGAGCATTGGAAGACGAGGATGACGAGGAGGAATCCCCCATCACAGTGCACCCAGGGATCATCGGTTCAGGCCCAAAGCTAATCAAGGACGGCGTGGTGAGAGATCGCCTGGCGCGACGGCACGGGATAGTCTGCTTCGAGACAGAGGCGGCCGGGGCCCTGCACGGGTTCCCGTGTTTGGTTATCCGGGGCATCTCAGATTATTGCGACCCCCACAAGAATAATGTGTGGCATGGCTACGCTGCAGCGGTCGCGGCGGCGTATGCGCGAGAACTGCTTTGCAATGTCCCCCGAAGGGGTTGGAGGCGGGTAAGTCGGCTTCCTTGGACATTAGGGGTGGACTTTTAAGGGCAATTTCTGATGATTGATAAAAGAGTAATGCAAAAGGTCGGGCAAAGGCCGATATCAATCGCGTGGTGCCCTGCTACGTTCTTCGATTGGTCGTCATCCCTGGAGAGACGGCAGTATCCGTCTTCGACAATTGCCTCCCCGGCAATGGAGCCTGGGGCCTAGGTCTCAGGGCTGCAAGGCGACATCCCATTCTGACCCGAAGAATGTAACCACAGTGAAGACCTACGGGCTAGACCGGGAGTGGCAAACCACCGCGCCAAAGTCTCACCTGGCGGGTGGACACCCAGACAGGAAATTGCGAGGTTATTCTTCTGTTGGCCGTGCATGCGAAGGTCTCACCACGTTTACCAGGTTTCGTGATTCGTGAAGTCAGACATTGATAATCCGGGTGAGCGGGAACTGACCAAGAGGTGGACTGCTAAACACTCTTCCGACTTGTTCGCCGGATGAGGCATTTGGCAGAGAAGGTTCTGGCAGCCGCGCCACCGACCAACCAGGATGCAGGGAGTTGCATCGAGTGCAACCAGCCGACCAGCCAATCAGTTCACCCAACACCTAGAACACACCGAGAATTGAGCGTCATCGTCTGAGGTGGCACACGGCGGTCTTCCCCAGACACACCCCCGCATTTTCGGCTATTGACTGGATCCATGGATCCACAATCTGCCATTAGGTTACCATTGGAGGGTATGGTCCAGGCTGCTATAGGCCTGACCTCATGCATCGGTAGGTATTTATACTGCGGGTTTATCTCTTGAAATCGCTGATTTGGAAAAGCACAGCCAACTGTCCTTTCACTTCAATTCTCTTAATTCACACATCATGGCTTCCGAGAAAGACTTCAAGTCTAGCTTGGATCTCAAAGATTCCGATGCGAGACACATCGAAGTCGCCGATCATGCCCCAGATCCAGAGGCTCTCGCAACCAGCGTCAACGACCTCCCCATCACCTGGTTCGTATGGCTGGTGGCCTTTACTGCCTCTATTGCGGGCATGCTGTTTGGTTACGACACGGGTATCATCTCCGGCGTGCTCGTGGTTCTCAAGGACGACCTGAACAATCGACCAGTCACGAGCTCCGAAAAGGAGATGATCACTTCCCTGTGCTCAGGCGGCGCCTTCATCGGCGCCATCTTCGCGGGCAACACCGCAGACCGAGTAAGCAATCCTTCCGCCATCGACTGGCCGCGAAAAAGCAAATCCCAGACACTAACCGGAACGCGCAGTTCGGGCGCAAAATGGCCATCTACCTCGGCTGCATCCTGTTTGTGATTGGCTCCGTTCTCCAAGCGACCGCCTACACGATCGCCCAAATGAGCGTAGGGCGAGTCGTCGTCGGGCTGGGGGTTGGCTCTGCGGCCATGGTCGTGCCCTTGTACATTGCGGAGATCGCACCCGCGCGGGCGCGCGGCCGTCTAATCGGGCTAAACAACATGTCCATCACCGGCGGACAGATCATTTCGTATGCGATCGGGGCCGCTTTTGCAGATGTCAGCCACGGCTGGCGCTACATGGTCGGATTGGGCGCCGTCCCAGCCATTATCCTCGGCTGTATGATGCCGTTTTGTCCCGAGTCGCCGCGCCATCTCGTCTATAATGGGCGAAACGAGGAAGCCCGTGCCGTGCTTGGCCGAATCTACGGCGCCGCCGCAACGAACGAGCAAATCGACGCGCAGCTGGACTCCATCCGGGTGGCATGCGATCAGGCCCGCGAGATCAACGAGACGGGAAGCGGGTGGTCGAAAATTGTGAAACTCCATACCGTGCCCAGCAATCTCCGTGCGCTGATCAGTGCCTGTGGATTGATGGTCATTTCGCAAATGAGCGGGTTCAATGCCCTCATGTATTACTCCTCGACCTTGTTCTCGTTGGTGGGTTTCGATGACTCCACAGCCGTGGGCCTTGTGGTCGCAGGCACCAACTTTATCATGACCTGGGTGAACATGATGGTGGTGGATAGCTGGGGACGCCGACGGCTGCTTCTCTCCACGGCCTGGGGTATGGCAGTCGGCTTTGTGGCCGTCGCCATTTCGATCCACTTTATCCCCGTTAACATGGAGACCCTGGAGCCACTCGACCCGGGGGTATCCGGGCCCGCAATTGCGGTTCTCGTGTTTGTGATCTGGTTCGTAGTATTCTACGGCGTGTCCGTTGGTAACACCGCCTGGATGAGCACGGATTTCTTCCCCCTGGAGGTGCGCGCCATGGGCACGATGTGGATGACCTGCTCTAACTGGGGGAGCAACGTCATTGTCTCTAGCACATTCCTGACCATGGCCAAGTCCATGACCCTGTCCGGAGCCTTCGGCTTCTATGCCGCCCTCTGTGGGATTTCCTACGTGTGGATCTATTTCTTCTACCCCGAAGTGTCCGGATTAATCCTGGAGGAAGTACAAGAGGTATTCGAGCACGGCTTTGGAGTCAATTACGCCCGCCAGCTGCGCAAGGAGCGAAAAGACATCATCGAAGAGCGGATGAAGAGCGCGGACAAGCCGATTCCGATGGGGCATTAGGGGCCCGGGGTTTCACTTACCGGCTGAGTGAGCACATGTAGATAGATCGACCACTTATGACATCATCATTTCCAACCATTCCACTGATTGGTCACTTGACCCGTCCAACCAAGAAACCTTAACGTAGTTGACCTCAGCCTCTCCCCCACGGGGTGCCAACGTAACTTTACCTCCCCTGTCGCATGGACCAATCCCACCTGAACCCGGTCTCCCCAGCCCGGGTCGCTTTATACTGTCTGCCCGTGGTCGGAATCCGGGTTCCGTGTGTGAGTCAGTTGCCGGCCTCATGCCATTCGGAATTCAGTGGTATGATTGTGACGTTGGCGACTCTTTCTGTCACCTCGAATGATTATAGTCATAATGGCAAGGGACGAATTCCGATGAAATCCCGAATCTTAAAATGGAACTTAGGAGAACCCAAAGAGGATTATTGTTATCGGCAATTGACACCCCTGTTGGTATTGTCTTGGACCTGGATATGGGTTTCCTGGACACTATTCCGTAGGTAGCCGGGAAGCATGCACTACGGCCAGGCATTTCCGAAGGGAGTTGGGGTGGGTTGGGGTTAAGGGGGATTGCCCCCTCCTGCGGGGAGGATTTGGAAGGGGGTCGCTGGATGAGTCAGATTTTGTGGAGTTTGGGGTTCTTGGGTTTATGCTCGCGATGTTTGTCATGTGGATGGCACAACGTACATCTTGTCTTAAATTTCCCTGTACTATATTTACTGTTGGAACATGTGGTTGGTCAGTAGGCGAGTGTCACATGACCTGCGGTCACGTTGGCCACGGAGTTGTTGTTATTGTTATTGTTGTTTTTATCTAGTCACGTAGGTAGAACTATTCTAGTTACTATTTATGAATTACACGTTGTTTCTTCTGCCTAACATTTTTAATAAGTTATGAGTCTGGTAACTCACCGTAAGATACTATTATTTTTATTATTCTAGTATTTTTTAAATATTTAATTAAATATTTTTATTACTGCGAGCTAGAGATAGGATTTTTTTAATATAATAATTTTCAGATATTAAAAATGTGTATAGTATATACTTATTTTTATAAATTATTTTTTAAAATCTTTTTTATTCTACTAATTATATTTAATCCTTATCTCTACTAAGTTAATATATGATTATATAATAGTATTTTACTAGTTAGAATCATAATCAGATTTATATTAGAATTATAAAATAGTTATAAAAAATGGATTTATTTTCTTTCTATATATTAGCAAGGAAAATACTATAATAATAATTATTATAATCTAGGCAGATCATATCCCAAAGAAGCTGCCTGTGAAGGGCTAAGAAGCCATAATAAGTCAGATATAAAGTCTGGTTCAAAAAAAATTAATTTACTAAAGAAGAAAGATTATCTAATACAGATAAAACCTAGTTATTTATTTTTTTTTAATTATTCTATTATTACTCTTCTACATCTCTTATAGAGAGTTCTTTTAGAAAATTTTTATTTTATTAACTTCTTCTAATATAATCTCAGAACTAGATAGACTAGAATATATAATATTCTAATTTTAAATAATTAATTAGATTTAATTTTTTTTAATTATTTTTTTTCTTTAAATAGTATGATCGTGGGTGGAATTATATAATAAAATTTTAAAAAAAATAAAAAAAATTATAAAAATAAAATATTCTCTATTCTTTATAAGTCTTTATATCATAAAAATATTATATAAATTTTTATATTAGAATATTAAATTTTACTTATTTAACTAAGAATATTTTTTTATAATAATACTTTTCTTTAGAAATATTTTTTTTATTAATAATTTTCTTAATAATATATTTTTTAATATTATTATTTATAGTAACTACGTCTAGCTACTAATTTATCAGTTTTTAAAATAGTAAAAAATTAATAATAGTTAAATAAAATAAATTTATATAAAAAACTAGATAAATCTTTCTAGATATATCTAATTTATAAATATAAATATTTATAATTTTAAGTATAATAAATTTTATATTTTATTAATCTAATTTCTTACTTAGTTAACTAATAAATATATTTTTTAAATCAAACTAGATCTTATCTCATAATTAATAATAAAAAATAAGATTTTAATAATAATTAATATATCTCTTTTAAACTTCTTAGATTAAAGTTATTATTAAATTAGTAATATCTCAGACTTTTTAAAATTTTTTAAAAATTATTTTAATCTATTTTTATAGATTTCTTACTTGGTAATTTTCTAGAAAATTAATCTTAATATCTAGATTAAAAAGCTTTATATAAAACCTGTATTAGAAAAAAAAAACTTATTTTAATTAATATTAAATTCTAATTATTTAAAACTAATTATACTAGTAATAATAATTTTTTTTAATTATTTTATTATTAGTTAATAAATTATTTTAAAAAAATCTTAATTATTATAATTTTTTATTCAGTGGCACTGTCTGTTTTAAGATAATAAATAATAAAAAAATATTTTTTAATATTTAGAATATTATATAAAATTTTTTATAACTTACTCACGAATTATGATTCTCGGTTAGAAACTATAGATTATAATATTTTATAATAATTATAAAATATTTAAATAAATATTATTATAAAATTTTTTACTTTTATGCTTAGTATCACTTTAATAATAATTTTTTTTATTAATTAATTAATAATAATTATAATATTTTTATAATTTTTAAACTCCAGGAGGTCCACTAAAAAATTAATAATAATATCTTATTATAAATAATTAAAAATTAGTAATAATTTTATAAAATCTTATTTATAATTTTACTAGATCTAGTTAGCTTAGTAATTATTATAATTATAATAAAATTAATAAATATCATCACTCATATTAAATTAGTAATAATAATAAATAATAATCTTATATATCTAGTCTCTTTCTAAATATCTAGTAATTATATTATTATAGATTTTTTAAATAATCTAGATTTATAGAAATTTAAAATTAAGAATTTAAACTTGCTTCTAGAATAATAAATATTTATTTAAATTTAATTAATATTTAATAGTAAAGATCTTAAGTTTTAATTTTTTTAAAAATTTAAATTTATTTTTTATTACAGTCTTCTAGTACTTTTTAAGATCTTTATTAATATTTTTTATTTAAATCTAGAATTTATTTAAGATTAGTTCTCCAGATATTTTTTTTATAAATATTAAATAAATATATTCCTTAAATAAGTCTCCTTAAATAAAATTAAATAATTAGATTTTTTAATTAATAATATATTTATTCTTTTTATTTAATATATTTTAAAATCTTTTTAATAAAATATTTAATCTAGTATTCATCCTCCCTAGGTAATAATTAATAGAGAAATTAAAATAATTTAAAAAAAATATTTAATATATTTACTACTTAGTAAGCTAGTGCTAAGTTATAAAATATTTAAAATTTTAATAATTATTAAAAATCTTAAAATAAAAAAAAATAATTAATTCAGATTCCTACTTTTATAATATTTAAATAATAATAAGTAACTTCTTATTATAGATTTAATAATTATATTCAATAAAAAAATTTTTTTTAAAGAAATAAACTATAAGATATAAAATATTTTAATTATTTTATTAAAATAATACTTTTCTAATATATTAGCTAGAAAAATTAATTTTAATTAGTATCTTTTACTTAAGATTTTAATATATTAGAACTAGAATAATAATAAAAATCTTTTTAAAAATTTTAAAAATTTTTTAAATCTTTAAAGTCTATTTAAATCTTATATCTTTCTATATAAGCCTAGTTAAAAATTTTAAATAAATTTTTTAATCCCTAAGAAACTACTAATAAAAGTTAATAAATCTTAAAAAAATCTTAATTTTCTAGATGTTTTTCAGGGTTTTTTAGTTTTATAAAATCTAGATTTTAATAAAATTTATTCTAATCCTTTTTTCTATTTTAATGATAAATTTAAGATATTTAATAAAAGTTATTTTAAATTTATATTTTTTAATATTTATTTATAATTTTATTTTATATAGTTGTTCCAGGATCTTTTAGATTTAGAAATAATATTATAATAGACTCCTATTTATAAAAGTAAGAATATTATTAATATAAGTAGAGTAAAATTTATTTAAAAATTTTTATAATATTTAGTTAATATACTATTAGAAAGTACTAAAATAATTAATAAATCTAAAAAAAATAATTAATTATTTAAAAAATTTAAAATAAATTTAAAATACTATTTTTTACTTATTTTCTTTCTTAATCTAAATACAATGGAAAACCTGAATTATATTAAACTTAGTAAAGAAGTAGATCTAGAAAATATATTAAAGAATTTCTTAAATTAATAATAAAAAATAATAGTTCTTTATTATTATTTAATTAAAAATTTAATAATCTATATAAAATTATAAACTTCTACCAGACTTTAAGATAAATAAAATAAAAGTAATTATTAAAAAATTATTTATTTAAATAAAGTCTTTTTTTAGTAAGTTAATTAGAATCTTTTATAATATTAAAAATTCTAGATAGTTTATCTAGTATAAAAATTCTTAAAATATCTTTTATTTTTTATTTTTTATATTTTTTATAAAATTAATAGCATAGTCTACTCTTAGATAATATAAAAATAAAATATTTATTATTATTTTATTAAAAATATTTAAATAATTTTAATAATATTTTAATAATTTTTTTTTATATCCACGGGGTTCTTTGGCTAGTTAAATTTATAAAATATTTTATTAATATTA
>KZ826469.1:0-21022 GCA_003184635.1 Aspergillus sclerotiicarbonarius CBS 121057
GGGCTTAAGGATGGATTGCTCAAGGTTATTGAAAGGAAAGTAAAGTAAGCTAGGTAGATATAACAGAAACCTCGACTCCATTGTAGAAATTTCAATGTTAGAGATCTCTTAACTGAGTTGATGAGACTTGGACTTACACATAAAAAAGGCTCGGTGGGAGAGCGATGCCCTCCAAAAACACTCCCAATGGCAGCCGCCTCGATCGGATCTCCAACTGCGGTTCCGGTGCCTAAATCGAGTCAATATGGCTCCGAGTCATCATGTCCAGCGCAGACCAAGTTCCTCACCATGGGCTTCGACATATCTCGTCCGAGACAACTCCAGACCCGCCTTCTCGTACGTGTCCCGGATCAGGCGGATCTGAGCTTCTTTACTGGGCTGAGTGACACCCGGGGTATATCCGTCCTGATTCAAGCCCGTGGATCGAATCACTGCGCGAATGGTATCCCCGTCCCGGATGGCATCTGCAACGCGTTTGATTACAACGACGCCCACGCCCTCCCCCCCCGTCCGTAGCCATTTCCCCGGGCATCAAAGCTGAAAGAGCGACCATCGGGGGAAAGAAAGCTCATTTTCGAGAGCGAGAGAACCGGCTCTACGGCGGCGATGATATTCGCTCCAGCTACCAATGCCTGTTGACACACTACTTAGCGAGCATTCTTTTCTCTTCAAGGTCCTCCAAATTCCCAGTCGGGGAAGAAGGCATGGCATGGCATGGCTCACCATGTCTGAATCACCATTACGGAGACCCTGGCACGCCAGATCTAAGGCGACCAGACTGCTCGAGCAGGCCGTGTCAACACTCAAGGATGGCCCGTGAAAATCAAAAAACCAGCTTAGCCGGTTCGAGAGCATGCTTGGGCTGGCTCCTAACGCAGTATATCTGGGGAGAAGGTCGGCATCCCGCGAGACGATATGATTGTAGTCGTTCGCCATGCAACCCGTGTACACGGCCGTCTTGCTCCCTTTGGCATTTTCCATGGGAATCCCGGCTGGATTTATTGTCTCAAGTCAGGGCTTTTACGTCGGGAAGCGCAAGGATCAAAAGCAAGCACTCACAGTTTTCTAACGCGCGATAGGCCGTCTCCAACAATAGGCGATTCTGGGGGTCCATGGTGCAGGCCTCTGTTCCGGAGACTCCAAAGAACGAAGCGTCAAATAGGCCGCAGTCCTCCTTCATGAAATGGGCGCCGGGGATAAAGCCCTGGGTAGTTTGCGGGGTCAGTTCTTGCCTCCTTGCCACTTCAACCAATCATGCCGGATCACCTTTGAATCCCGGCTCATGAATGCCTCAAAGTTCAAGCGGTCCTTGGGCCATGCTTGAAAAGCACATTGCTTCGTTTCGAGCATCTGCCAGAAGCATTCAGGAGTGTCGGCATCGCCGGGGAACTTGATGGAGAAGCCAACGATGGCAATTGGATCCAGGATGGAAGACTCTTGCGCCATGATTCCAGTCACTGAAGCGAGATTAGAATGAGTGGGTCTGAGAATTCAATGATACACCCGGTTGGGAGTCCTCGTGGCTTTCTTAGGGAGCGTGTAGAAATATCATCGTCTTTTAAAGTCTCTGATATAAGAATCGGGGGTGTTGGTGTTGCCCCATGAGCCTGTGTCGCCAGTGCGGACACTCCGGGAGTAAGCGCCTGGACTGTAGATCCATTGAGTAGACAAGCCATGGTGATGGCTCACGCATGGTGTTTGGGGGGCAATATCTTGTTGATAAGCACTAATAAACTTTCGCTGGGGGTCTTGTCAGAGAGAACTCATCCAACATTGCGGATGGAGAAAAGAGAGGGGTGCGAGTGACAGGAGCAAAAAGCAGGCAGAACCTCCCTCCTGTCGATTCCAGTGTCTTTCACGAACCTTGAATTTGTTGTACTGTATATAGTATTATTATATACCTGATGACAGTCTTCAGGCTTGGGGGGATGATTTTCCCTAGATAGGATGAAGAAAGTACGATGGCTTTGCTGCATAGGGGTCTGGGGGGCCACGCGAGAGGGGAGCCTGCGACTAGTACATGCAACGTTAGTAGTCCTTGGTATACAAGGATATAAATAACGGCCATTGACCTGCCTGGGGATGGAGTCCAATTCCAGTTGCCAACCCCGGTTACCCCAATCATACACACACATACACACACATACATACACGGTACCATACATCCCAATTGTGTCAACCATGCGGTTCCTCTGCCTCCACGGAATGGGAACGAACAGCCGGGTGAGAAGCATCCATGCCATTGATATTTGCAACCTGGGGCACAGACCCACTAAAAACAAAGGGCCATTTTCCCTACATAGATCTTCGCCAGCCAAACGGGTATATACTCCACAGCGGAACAGCATAATCCATAAGCAGAAGAAATAACTTGACTCTACTTACTCTAGCGGCCGTCCGCCATTCCCTAGATCCACACTACACCTACGAGTGGCTGAACGGGCCAATCCCCACCGAGATGGCACCAGGTACGTGCAACCACCTACCTTACCTTATGGCTGAATCCGAATCCTTCCCGTATCCAACATCTGACCTACCCATTCGGGAAAAAAAAACATTCCAGGCCTCGAAGAGATCATCTCCCCCGGGGACGAGTTCCTACAATATGTCATCGACAGCCACGAGAGCCAAGCCGAAGCCCTCATCAACCTGGAGCAATACATTGACGAAGAAGGGCCCTTTGATGGACTACTGGCTTTTTCGCAGGGAGCTGGGTGTGGCGCCACGTACCTGATCCATCAAATGCAGCAAGGCGTTCCCCTGTGCTATTTTCTTCTGTGGTGCGCCTCCGCAGAATCCCCGCACTTTGCTCACGGGCGTCGAGGAAAGTCTCGCGGGGGAAACCATCACGATTCCGACGGCGCATGTTTGGGGGCGGAATAATCATCTGTGGCGCTTTGGACCCGCGCTGAGTGCCGTCTGTCAGGGGACGGTCAAGGAAGTGTACGTGCATGAGGGGGGGGGGGCATGAAATCCCAGGCCCTCGAGATCCGGTGGCTTTGGCACGGACCGTGCGGGCTATTCGACGAACTATTGCTCGTGCTGGCTGCGACATGTGAAATACTATCTTGCGGATGGATTACCGGGGTTGGTTAGCATCAGGTTGAATTGTTCAAGGGGATGATAGCTAGGGTTGCTGGATGTAAGATCTTGGATACGATACAATGTTGAATCACTGGGCATCAAGGACTTTCGTCCCCCCCCCCACAAAGCTTCACCTGTCGTTTCTTCCCTTCTAGATCGGCTACATGCCTGCTGGCCAATTCCGCTAGCCTCTTCGCCCCCTTTGAATTAAACCGCTCGACCCTTGCCGGGAGGAGCCCACCATATGCTGCAGGGTTCCAGTCATGGTCCCGTCTTGCCAGTTTTGTCGGAAGTGCTTGACAAATCCGGGGACCGTGGGCAAACAACCGCAAATGACCCCGGCGGCTTGCTTGGGTATACACCAGAATCCGGCCAGATGGTTTTAGTAGGAGATATTGGTGGACGTTTGGGGAGTACATCACCGCGTAAGCCAGCCGCACGATCGAACAAACGCTAGCCCTAAGCATCCGGGTCAGAATCGACGGCCGTACACAAGGCTGTCAGCACAAGCCAGAGAAAGAAAGATAAGACCTTATTTTATTTTTTTTAGGGGTATTCTGGGGTTCCCCTCCCAGGACCGAAAAAAAGCTTTTGGTCTCCAATTTCTCCCTCCCACTCTCGCTCACTGTCACTGTCAACCATGAAAGACCCCAAGTTAGGACCGAATGTCCAACCTCACATTATCCAGACCGTAGTCATAGAAGATGCGGCTCTGGATACAGCCACGCCGTACCTTCATGGAACTCGATTGCATGTCGTTACGGCTACGTGAGTTTTTTTAACCTTCCAACACTGCTGCCATTATCGGTGATGCTTTGCTGACCCAGAGTCCAAAGTCTCTGTCTGTGTCTCTTCTTGACGAATCTCGAGATTCCTATCGTGACAACATCTCTAATCAGTATCGCGACGGAGTTGGGTGGACTGGATAAGATTTATTGGATTACTACGGCCTATATGCTTGGATATGCTGGTAGGTAGCCACCCCCCCCAGGTCCTTGCTGGTCTTAATCAGGCTCGCCAGGGGTTCTCGTCCTCTCCGCCAAGATCAGTGATATTTTCGGTCGGAAGACATGTCTTCTCGTCGCTGTCGGGTTATTTGTAGTCTTTTCCGCGGCCTGTGGTGCTGCTCAGACCATGGAACAATTGTGAGTCCGAACCATCAAGATGCGTGAAATTCCGCCGTGGATGACAATCCTCATCCATCAGAATCATCTTTCGCGCCTTTCAAGGCCTCGGTGGCGCGGGGAACTACTCTCTCTGCACGATCATTGTTCTCGAGATGGCCCCCCCGGAGAAGTATGCCCAATATACCGGTGGGGTCTCGGTGGTCTTTGTCTTCTCGCTTCTTCTGGGACCATTGTTCGGAGGCGCCATCACGCAACATTCTACCTGGCGATGGATATTCCTTCTGAAGTAAGGCCCCTGATTTCCCCCACCCCAATTCACTGTTTCTCCAGCTGAATGAGAATGGATAGTGTCCCCCCCGGAGTCATCGCGGCCGTCCTTCTAATCTTGCTTCTGCCGAATAACTTTCCCCATCATCACAAGCCACGCGACAGCGACGGTCTGGGCGTTGCTGGGTCATTGCGGAAAGCATATGTCCGGCTTGACGTCCTTGGAGCCATCCTACTCCTGGCCGCGACCTTACTGCTGGTGACTGCCCTTGATGAAGCCAACGAGCAATACACCTGGCGATCGGCATTTACCATCACGTTACTCACGGTCTCGGGGGTTTTATGGGTCATGTTCGTGGCTTGGGAGCGACGGGTGACCCGAAACACTGGAAAGATGGAGCCTGTATTCCCGTGGCGGTTTTTTCAGAATCGAGTGTGGATTGCAATGCTCCTGTAAGTCGGATCCCCTCCCCGTTTCTCCAACTCGCTGAAGCTAAAGAGAAAAACTCTGGGGTCTTCAGCAATGCGGTCTTCCTGGGGATGATCTGGTTTGTGACCATGTTCGAACTCCCGCAGCGGTTTGAGGTGGTCAACCAACTCTCTCCCTTTCATGCCGCCATCCGATTCATTCCCTTCACGGTGGCGGCCCCGGTCGGATCCATCGTGGCCCCAACCGTTGGGAAACTATTCAAGGTGCCCCTGTTGTATCTACTCGGCATTGGCTCCCTGATCCAGGTAGCTGCCTACGCGCTCCTGGGGACGGTATCCGGGCAGCATGGGATTCCAGCCCGACAATATGGCTACCAGGTCCTTGCGGGGTTTGGATGCGGGATCAACATCCCGCTGTTGACCTTGATGACACCGTATTCCACCGAGAAGAGAGACCATGGTAAGTCATTCGATACCTAGCAGCCGAAATGATCGAGAACGTTGACGAGGGAAATGGGGTTGTAGCGGTCGCCATGGGCGCCATTGCCCAGTTCCGAGTGATGGGCGGTTGTATCGGATTAGCCATCGTCACCACCATCCACAATAGCTATCTTCGCTCGCATTTGACCCCGTTCCTGGGAGCCGATCTGACGGGGGCCGTCCTCCAATCCACCGGAGTCATCGCGACCCTGCCCTCGGGGACACAGGATTTGATTCGCGGCACTTATGCGGCCAGCTATGACTTGCAACTGAAGGTGCTGGCGGGACTGGCAGGGGGGCAGGTCCTGGCCACGATGGCGATGTGGCAGCGAAAGCCCATTGTAGTGTAATGCTCTAGGACTAGCTGGCATTAAGCCAGTCCAAAGGATGATTTGTCTAAATCCTGCCACGCTAGTTAGCTCGTGCTTAGTTAGTGCTTATGACTTAGTCCGGCCCCAGGCATACTAGTAATCTTGACCCCTCTTTGGATGCTGATATATTTCCCTCCGGCTGCAACCTTTATGCTTGGAACCGGGCTTTCTTTTCTCTCTATCTCTCTCTATCCCTATCTCTCCCACTCATCACCATGGTACAAGCCATTGTTGTTAGTGCGCCAGCTACCCTTTCGGTTGAAAATGGCCGGTCCATTCCCACTCTCCGGGACGACACCATCCTGGTGAAAACCGTCAGCGTAGGCCTCAACCCGACTGACTGGAAAAACGCCCTCCGGAGCAACCCCGGGGTCACCGTTGGCTGCGACTATGCGGGGATCGTAGAAGCCGTCGGCCCCGCCGTGAAGAAGCCCTTCCGCGTCGGGGACCGCGTTTTCGGCCTCGTCCACGGCTGCAATCCCGAGCAGCCCTCGGACGGGGCCTTCGCCGAGTATATGCTGGCTCGGGCAGACACGCAAGCCGTCATGCCAGAGCGCCTCAGCTTTCAGGACGCGGCCACCTTGGGCGTCAGTTTGATCACCGTCGGTCAATCGCTGTACCAGAGCCTGCGGCTGACTCCTCCTCCTCCTCCGCTTTCCACCTGCCAATCCACCTCCTCACCACCACAACCACAATCCATCCTCATCTACGGCGGCTCAACCGCCGTCGGCACCCTAGCCATCCAATTCGCCAAACTCTCGGGCTACTCAGTGATCACGACCTGCTCGCTCCCCCAGCACGAGTCCCTAGTGCGGAGTCGCGGCGCCGACCAGATCTTCGACTACCGTGACCCGACGGCCCCCCACCGGATCCGCGAATCGACCCACGATCAACTGACCTTGGTGCTGGATTGCATCTCGACCCCGGAAACGGCCGCCTTCTGCGGCCAGGCCATCAGCCGTGCCCACGGGGGCGATTATACCGCCTTGTTGCCGGGCAGTCCCGTGCCCCGCGAGGATGTCCGCAGTCGCTGGACCCTGGCGTATACCGCCGGCGGGTATGAGTTTCTGTTCCATGGCCAACGCGTCCCTGGGAATCCGGCGGATCGGGACTTTGCGGAGGCGTGGCTGGAGACTGCGACGCGGTTGTTGGCGGAGGGGGAAATTGTCCCGCATCCTGTGCGCTTGGGGGATGGGGGTTTGGCGGGCGTCATTCCTGGGTTGCATGCCTTGCGGGAGGGGGGGGGTTCGTGGGTGTAAGTTGGTGTTTAATGTTGGAGAGGAGTAGAGTGGTTCAAGGTGATGAGTGAGTATTATATATATATATATATTCCGATAAAACTTTTAGGTTCTTCTTCACCCCCGGTAGTAGTAGTAGTAGTCTCGCCGTAGTTTACTACATAGTACTACCTAGAGCATAGTTTAGAGGACCGGGGAAACCCCCTTCCATTATCTTAAAAGCTCGGCCATTAACTAGTTTCTCCGAATAACAACCCTCAAGGAATAAACTCCCCTAAAGTAGTCGTCCTATCCAAAGACGGTCGAATCTCTCTCGTCACTTTTTCCGCCCAATCGCCCATCCACCACTGCCTGCGCAAGCGATGCATCAACGCACAAAAAAACACAATCACCACCATAGCAAACGGTTGTCTATCGGCCGCAAGATCCAAAAAGTCAGAGGGAATTCTGAAAATCCACCAGAAAACAGCAGTGATGATTCCGTCTTCGCTGTCACTTGAAATGCTCTCGAATGCACGTCGGAGTTCCCCGAGGACGAAGCCGTAGAGCTCCACTTGATGATGGGGGTTGCTCTCTCCCAATCTGTTGTTGAGGTGCATGACTTCTCTCAGAGCTTCGTCTAGAAATGGTGGCATCGTGGAAGACGTATGTGGGCTTGATTGGCCGACTGTGGCGGCGGCGGTGGTGAGGATAGCCAAGTCGCTTGCTTTCACCCATTCGGAGACCTCTAATAGGATACTGAGAGATCCGCGACTGATTCGGAAGATGCGGAGGAGTTCGTCGAGGAATGTAGAGTCCATGTGCACGCCTCCGAGAAGAGGTAGGGCAAATGTGAAAATGATGATGATGTTGGAGAGGGCATAGGCGGCGCTGGCATTGGCTTGGCTGAGGGCGTTGATGTTTCGGACAGCCGCGATGGCTTTGAGATGATGCGATTGAGCGGTATCGAGGTATTCTTTTCGCTGGGGACTGGTATTGAGGAATGAGAGATGCAAGGCGGAGAGGGCCAAGATGCCGTGCATGAGAGACGCATTATGGACGGCCAGTTTCGGGACGACGGATTTCCAGGTCCATTCGATGGAATAGTTGCGAGACAGGGTACAATAGGTATGTGTACACCATTGCACCATGAGCTCGAGGTCTTTGGAGTTGAGAGGTGGTTTGGTTATTGGATCGGCTATTGGTAGGGATGGTTCTGCAGTGGTCTGTTCTGGTGAGGGCTCTATGATAGTTGATTCTAGTGATGAAGAGACTGGACTCTCTACTGTTGTTCGAGGAGCAATGGAGAAAGATGTTTCGATGACTGTTTGGTAACTGCAGGGCAGTGTTTTAGCTCTGCATCGCCAACAGCTTGGCTGATGCTCATCACACTGGTACGGCATCAGTACTACACATGACCTGATATGTTTTTTGCTATGGCGAGGACTGTACCTTGACGCGTCGTCGTTTACACTGCATGCAGCCATGTCGGGATTTATTGTGGGCGCGACGCGAGGGCATTAGAATGACCTGATCGTGATATACGATGAGATATTTGACTTAGAGTCAATGAAAGAACACTGAGCATGAACTTGTCGCAGAAAGGTATTGGGTGTGGCATTTATGATGTACGGGTCACGACCCGATTTAAATAGCATGGCAGGCAATCATAGCGCAAGAACCATGACCCACAACCTTTTTTCCTCAAACTTTATCCACACACTGAAGTTGAAACTCAGACCTGTTCTTCGCTGTTAGCCTGACAACTTGCGATGTCGAGAGGTGTTCTCAAACCGTTGAAGCAGGAAACGCTGGTTTCACTGTCGTCTCGAGATTTCCAAGTGCTCGCAGCCGCACGGATCGCATATACCGCTGTTGTTCCGCCAAAGGTTCATATCGAGAGATTCCGTCCTCGGGTGGGGAGTAAAAAGAAGCGATCCCTGCCCCAAGAGCGGTGACTGCTAAACAGCAAACAACAACAATAACGATAATGGAAAGATTTGTCAGGGCCATTTCGGAGTCTGGGAAGTTAATCTACGGCTAGAGAACTCAGCCTCTTTTGTAGCGTTTTATAATCTTTTTCGAGGCCTAGCAATCATCCCCTAGCTCGGCTACTTGGTCGAGATTACGCGACGCTGATTCAAGTCCGCGAATTTTGCATGATGGAGTATACAGGAGTGCTATCTTCCACTGCCAGGAATAGTAACTCTCGTACACTATCCCTCATCCGGCTGTTTCAGCTGTCGTATTTCCATCGTTCATCCTGATTTGGACTAGGCCATTGGAGCCAAAACTTTAATCGCCGTACACCTTTCCCGAATAGGTAGGCGTCCATGGGGAATATTCATAGATTCCATCTGCCTTGGGCGTGTCTGGAGATTTTCGTTTCAGTGCACCATAGTATAAATAGGATGGTTTTCATCAGATACTCTTGTCCGGGCATTACCAAAGTATCCTACTTCCTGTCGTTACCATTAATCCTTCAAAATGAGTGACTCTTTCGTTCTTTATCGTTACGATCCCTCTTACGCAGCCGCTGTGGTGTTTGCGATAGGGTTTCTACTAACCGGACTGGGACACATCTGGCAATCAATCCAGACAGGAAGTAGATACATGACTCCATTTATCATTGGCATTGCCTGTAAGTCTACCTTCCAAGGGTTCTCAATCCCAACCACACAGGATATTAACCCGCTATAGTCGAGACACTTGGTTACATTCTACGGGCCATCAATGCCAAACAGACCCCCGATTGGTCTGTCGCTCCATATGCAGGACAAAGCCTACTTCTTCTATTAGGACCATCCCTTCTGGCTGCATCAGTATATATGATCTTAGGTCGCATTATCCGACTAGTGGATGGAGATGCTCGCGCGCCGATTCGCCCACAAAGACTCACCAAGATCTTTGTCACTGGCGATGTCCTTTCATTTTTATTCCAGAGTGGAGGTTGGTCCTCACGATCCTGTCACTCCTCGCTCATGACATGAGCTCAGTATTAAACTAACGATCTACACTTAGGAGGTGGCATTCTCGCACAAGCCAAGGAACCCAGCAAAGTCAAGCTGGGCGAGCGAATGATTATCATCGGTCTTTTCGTCCAAATCATCTTCTTTGGTGTTTTTATCATCGTCTCGTACATCTTCCATCGCAATATTCGAACCAGACCGACGGAACGCTCCGTCTCACTTGCGGTGCCGTGGGAAAGACTCATGGTTATTCTGTACGCCGTGAGTGCTCTGATCATGGTTCGATCTATCTACCGAGTGGCGGAATATATACAGGGGAGTTCGGGGAGCTTGCAGGGCCATGAAGTGTATATTTATGTCTTTGATGCAACGCTGATGTTGCTGGGGTGTCTTGCGTTGAATGTTTTTCATCCCAGTCAGGCTCTGAGAGAGAAGGGATTCTATCAATCGGAAATGGCCTGAGACTGATGAGACAGCTACTAGTGATGAGATATCGTCATGCTAGATGACATGTGCTACAAGGCGTGGTTAGAGGGAGTGATATTACCATACTAGGTATGCTTCTTAGCTAGCAACTTATCTATCGTCTCAACATGTGAAAAGGGCTAGGCCCAGTCAGCCATTTGGAACTGGAATATTATATATTCTGGCCTATCTGGTTCCAAGACTATGCTAGGAGAAACTAATAGAATAAAAAGTTTTTAAAAGAATTCTCTATAAAAAATATAAAAAAAAACTAGAAAATAATTAAAAAAAATAAATAACTAGATCTTATTTATACTAGATAATTTTTCTTTTTCAGTAAATTAATTCTTTTTAAATTAGATTTTATATCTAATTTATTATAGTTTCTTAGTTTTTTATAATTTTAATTTACTTTTTTTTTATTATAATATTAGAACAGAGATAATAGCTAAAAATAATAAAAAATTAATAATTAATATATTAAATAATTATAGAAATCTATTCTAGAATATGAGATGGCCATTCAACACAGCAAAACAAGGTTGTATTAGTGCTAATTACTCGAGAACTGAAAAGGGCTAAGCCCAGTCAGTCATTCAGAACTGGAACATTATATGTTCTGGCCTATCTAGTTTCAAGACTACACTGGAAGAAGCCAATAGGACAGAGACTTTTTAAAAAGACTCTCTATAAGAGATATAAAAAAGTAATAATAAAATAATTAAAGAAAAAGAATAAATAACTAGATTTTATTTATATTAAATAATCTTTTTTTTTTAGTGAATTAACTCTTTTTGAACTAGGTTTTATATTTAACTTATTATAGTTTTTTAATTTTTTATAATTTTAATTCACTCTTTTTTTTACTATAATATTGGAACAGAGACAATAACTAGAAGTAATAAAAAATTAATAATTAATATATTAAATAATTATAAAAATCTATTCTAGGATAAGTTTATTAACTAACTAGTAAAATAAATTTAAAAACTATTAATATAAAATATAAAAATATAATATATTATTATATAATAAAATAATATAACTAATAATAAGATTAAAATTAGCTTTAAATATATTAAAAAATTTATTAATAATTAAATTCTATTTTTTTTAAATACTTTTATTAATATTTTATATATTTTATCTAGCCTCCTTTAAAGAACCTGAAGGTGCGAAGAAATCTAAATTTTTTATTTTTATATTTTTTAATAAAAAAAATAAAAACAAGTTTCTAGAATAGTTTAATAGTGTTTAAATAAAGATTAAGATTAATTAAAAATTTATTAATAATTTAAATAATTAAATTTAATATATTTTTCTATTTCTTAATAAAGAAACTAAAATAAAAATTAATTTATAGATTAATATTATACATGAAATTATAAAATTTATAATTAATATTATTATTAATTATTTTAAATTTATCTATAAGAACCCCACCTGGAAAAAAAATAATTAATAAATTATTTATTTTTAAATAAAAAGTTTATATAATTAATAATTTTATTATAAAAATTAATAACTTACTGATTAAGGCTGGAGGCTATGGTTAAAATAATTTTAATAAAAAAAATTTATTATATTAGATTTTTAATGATAATATCCATTAGCAGATAATAAATATAAAATAAAAATTAGATTTTAAAAACTTCTATTATTAGATAAAACTAGTAGTAAATAAACTAGTAAAAATAAATAAATTTTTAAAAAATTAATTAAGATATACTAATATCTAGATTAGAAATATAATTAAAAAATAAATTTTTAATAATAATATTATAAACTAAAAATTTTTAGTAGTAAGTACTAGATCTATTTATTAAATTAAATAAATATTAAAAAAAAAGATAATGAAGTATTAGAAACTTAAATTTTATTTATATTATAAATTCTTTAAATATTATATTATTAATTATTTTAATTTATTTATATAATATTTTTAAGTATTCTAAAAGACTACTAAAAAAGAAATATTTTAAATTATATTAGAAAATAATCTTATAGAAAATATTATTTAAATTTAAAAAATTTAGTAATCTTAAATAATTTTAATTATTTAAATTTTAAAAAATATTTAATTTTTTTAAATTATTACTTAGGGGGGCATACACTAGTTAATATTAATTATAAAAAATTTAAAAAAAAAGTTTAAGATTTTAAAGATTATCAGACTTTTTTTATACTAGGATTAATTAATAGAATTTATTATATAAAAATTTTTATAAATATTAATTATTCTTTATATAGAATAATCAGTGAGAATTTTATAATTAAATATAAATTAAAACATGTATTAATCAAGCCCTGAAATATTAAAAAATTTAAAAAAAAAATTAGTTTATATAATTAAATTAATTATAATATCTCTAAATATTAGTAAAAATCTATAAAAAAATATATATTTTTATATTTTATTATAGATCTACAAATACGACATTATATTAGGACTACTATAAATAAAATACTAGAATATAATAATCTAGACTAAGAATTTTATACTAAATATTTAAAATATAGAGATAAAAATATATTATAAATAAGAATAAGATTATAATTTTTTTTTAATATATTTTAACCAACACGTGGTGTACCTGGAAGAATTAAAAAAAAAAAAATTAATAAAATTTTTTTTTTACTAGTTTTATTAATATTAATAAAATATTTTATAAACTTAATTAGCTAAAGAACCCCGCAGATATAAAAAAAAATTATTAAAATATTACTAAGATTATTTAAATATTTTTAATAAAATAATAATAAATATTTTATTTTTATATCATCCAGGGATAGACCACGCTATTAATTTTATAAAAAATATAGAAAGTAAAGAATAAGAAATATTTTAAAAATTTTTATATTAAATAAATTATTTAGAATTTTTAATATTATAAAAGATTCTAATTGATTTACTAGGAAAAGATTTTATTTAAATAAATAATTTTTTAATAATTATTTTTATCTTATTTATTTTAAAATCTAATGGAGGCCTATAATTTTATATAAATTATTAAATTTTTAATTAAATAATAATAAAAGATTATTATTTTTTATTATTAATTTAAAAAATCCTCCAGCGTATTTTCTAGATCTATTTTTTTATTAAATTTAATATAATTCAAGCCTTCCACCGTATTTAGATTAAGAAAAAGAATAAATAAAAAATAATATTTTAAATTTATTTTAAATTTTTTAAATAATTAATTATTTTTTTTAGATTTATTAACTATTCTAGTATCTTTTAATAATATATTAATTAAATATTATAAGAATTTCTAGATAAATTCTATTTTACTTATATTAATAATATTCTTATTTTTATAAATAGAAGTTTATTATAATATTATTTCTAAATTTAAAAAGTCCTGGAACAACTATGTGAAGTAAAATTATAAA
This sequence comes from Aspergillus sclerotiicarbonarius CBS 121057, assembly GCA_003184635.1. Classification (NCBI taxonomy): domain Eukaryota; kingdom Fungi; phylum Ascomycota; class Eurotiomycetes; order Eurotiales; family Aspergillaceae; genus Aspergillus; species Aspergillus sclerotiicarbonarius. The sequence continues at coordinate 13,806 of KZ826469.1, forward strand.
TAAATATTAAAAAATATAAATTTAAAATAACTTCTACTAAGTATCTTAGATTTATTATTAAAATAGAAAAAAAGATTAAAATAGATCTTATTAAAATCTAGATTTTATGGGACTAGAAAACTCTAAAAAATATTTAAAAAGTTAAGATTTTTTTAAGATTTATTAATTTTTATTAATAATTTCTCAGGGACTGGGGAATTTATTTAAAATTTTTAATTAAATTTATATAAAAAAATATAAGATTTAAATAAATTCTAGAAATTTAAAAGATTTTTAAGATTTTTAAAAAAATTTTTATTATTATTCTAGTTCTAGTACACTAGGATCTTGAATAAAAAATACTAATTAAAATTAATTTTTTTAATTAGTATACTAGAAGAGTATTATTTTAATAAAATAATTAAAATATTTTATATTTTATAATTTATTTTTTTAAGAAAAATCTTTCTACTGAATATAATTATTAAATTTATAATAAAAAATTATTTATTATCATCTAAGTGCTATAAAAATAAAAATCTAAATTAATTATTTTTTTTTATTTTAAGATTTTTAGTGATTATTAAAATCTTAAATATTTTATAATTTAATATTAGTTTACTAAGTAGTAGATATACTAAATATTTTTTTAAATTATTTTAATTTCTCTATTGACTACCACCTGGAAAGGATGAATATTAGATTAAATATTTTATTAAAAAAATCTTAGAATATATTAAATAAAAAAAATAAATATATTATTAATTAAAAAATCTAGTTATTTAATTTTATTTAAAAAAATTTATTTAAGAAGTATATTTACTTAATACTTATAAAAAAAATATCTAGAAAACTAATTTTAAATAAATTTTAGATTTAGATAAAAGATATTAATAAAAATCTTAAAAAATATTAAAAGACTATAGTAAAAAATAAATCTAAATTTTTAAAAAAAATTAAAACTTAAGATTTTTATTACTAAATATTAATTAGATTTAAACGAGCGTTTGCTATTCTAGAAATAAATCTAGATTTTTAATTTTAAATTTTTATAAATCTAGATTATTTAAAAAATTTATAATAACATGATTACTAGACATCCAGAGAAAGATTAGATATATAAAATTATTATTTATTATTATTATTAATCTAATATAAGTAATAATATTTATTAATTTTATTATAATTATAATAATTACCAGGTTAACTAGATCTGGTAAGATTATAAATAAAATTTTTTAAAACTATTATTAATTTTTAATTATTTATAATAAAATATTATTATTAATTTTCTAGTGGATCTCCTAGAGTCTAAAAATTATAAAAATATTATAATTATTATTAACTAATTAATGAAGGAAGTTATTATTAAAGTAGTATTAAATATAAAAATAAAAGATTTTATAATAATATTTATTTAAATATTTTATAATTATTATAAAGTATTATAATCTGTGGTTTCTAATTAAGAATTATAATTTATAAATAAATTATAAAAAATCTTATATAATATTCTAGATATTAAAAAATATTTTTTTATTATTTATTATTCTAAAATAGATAATATTACTAAATAAAAAATTATAATAATTAAAGTTTTCTTGAGATAATTTATTAACTAGTAATAAAATAATTTAAAAAAATTATTATTATTAATATAATTAGTCCTAAATAATTAGGATTTAGTATTAATTAGAGTAAATCTTTTTTTTTAATATAAATTTTACATGAAATCTCTTAATCTAAATATTAAAATTAATTTTTTAAAAAATTATCAAATAAAAAACCCACGGAAGTAGATTAAAATAATTTTTAAAAAACTTTAAGAAATCTAAGATATTATTAATTTAATAATAATTTTAGTCTAAGAAATTTAAAAAAAATATATTAATTATTATTAAAATTTTACTCTCTATTACTAACTACAGAATAAAATTTAATTTAATCTAAAAAATATATTTACTAACTAACTAAATAAGAAATTAGATTAATAAAATATAAAATTTATTATATTTAAGATTATAGATACTTATATTTATAAATTAGATATATTTAAAAAGATTTATTTAATTTTTTATATAAATCTACTCCGTCTAGCTGTTATTAATTTTCTATTATTTTAAAAATTAACAGATTAGTAGCCAGACATGGTTATTATAAATAATAATATTAAAAAATATATTATTAAAAAAATTATTAATAAAAAAAATGTTTTTAAAGAGAAGTATTATTATAAAAAAATATTTTTAATTAAATAAATAAAATTTAATATTTTAACATGGGAACCTGTATAATATTTTTATAATATAAAAATTTATAAAAAATAAAAAATATTTTATTTTTATAATTTTTTTATTTTTTTTTAGAATTTTACCATGTAATTCCGCCCACGATTATACTATTTAAAAAAAAATAGTTAAAAAAGATTAAATCTAATTAGTTATTTAAAACTAGAATATTATATATTCTAGCTTATCTAGTTTTAAAACTATATTAGAAAAAATTAATAGAATAAAGACTCTCTAAAAAAATTCTCTATGAGAGATATAAAAAAATAATAATAAAATAATTAAAGAAAAAAAATAAATAACTAGATCTTACTTATACTAGATAGTCTTTTTTCTTCAGTAAATTAATTTTTTTCAAACCAGACTTTACATCTAACTCATTACGGCTTCTTAGCCCTTCGCAAGAACTTTAAACATAAGAAGAAAGAAGGGAAAATAAGAAATATTATAAATACTTATTTTAAAAAAATAATAATAAAGTAAATAAAACAAACATAATCACGTGAAGAAAATAATAATAAAATAAATAAAATAAATATAATCATATAATTCTAGATAAAATTATTATTATATTATCTTCTTATTTAGACCTTGTGACGGCGGCTCTGTCAGGAATCACGTGATTGTGTTTGTTTCATTTATTTTACTATTATTTTCTTCAAGTAAGTGCCTATAATATTTCTTGTTTTTTTTTTCTTTCTTATACTTAAAGTTCTCGAGTAATTAATACTAATATAATCTTATTTTATTATATTAAATAATTATTTTATAATTTTAAATATTATTTTTTTTCTACTGCTGTACACGGCTAGCTTTTATAAAATTATTAATAATCTCTATTCTGTATTTTTAGTAATATTTAATAATTAAAAAATTTACTTAATTAATTAAATAAAATAAATGAAATAGCTAGAGAAAATTATTTAAATTTAAATTTTAAAAATAATTAATAATTCTCTATAATATTATCTAATAAACTAGATTAGAAAAACAGATTTAATTAAACTAAATTTAATAACTAATATAAAAAAGATCTAAAGCGAATCTTTAAAATTTTTTTAAAAATTTTTAATAATCTAGAGACTAAAAGAGATAATCTTTTTAATAAATAAGATTAATAAAATTAAAAAATAATTATTTTTATTTAAAAATGGGATGATATTACTAAAAAATAAAATATTTTTATAATATAAATTATTTATTAAACTTTAATTATTTCTTGAAGTATTATTACTTTTAAAATTAAAAAAATAATAAAAATCTCTGACTTATTTTTATTTAATAATAAAAAAAATATTTTCTTTAAAGATTAGATGCTAGTTATATGTTAAAAATTAAAGATTAATATAAATTAATTTATTATTTTAATAATATATAAAATTTATATTATTAATTATTATAAAAATAATATAAAAAAGTACTTGATATCTAGACTTTATTTAAATATAACTAATTCTTATAATAATATTAATAATATATTAAAATATTTAAAAATTATTTTTATTAATTTTTATAAGATCTGTAACGCCCGTTACTAGTATTAAAATTTATAAATAAAAATTAAAAATAAGTTTTATATTTTTATCTTTATTTTTTATTATCTCGTAGTAGAAAATAGAATTAGTAAAAATTTTTAAAAAAAAGATTTATATAATAAATTATTTTTTAAATTAAAAAAATTTATTATATATAATTTTAATAATAAACATGATTTCTTTGATAATTATGTGAAGAAATATATAAATTTTATAAATTTAATTAATAATTTAATAAAAAATTATACTAGAAATAATATTATTATTATTAATAATTATAATAAATTTTATAATTCTTATATTTCCTCTAGTATTTTAAATCTTGAGAATATTATTTTTAAAATTTTAATTTATACTTTAAGTATAGAGCTAAAAACTAAAAATATTTTAATAAAAAAAATATTTTTATTATAAGAAGTCTAATTATTAAAATAAAAAATATTTTAAGATAAAAATTATATAAATAAAAATTTTAAAAACTTTTATAAAAAAATTTAAATTAATAAAAAATAACATTTAAAAAAAATCTCTATCCTAGATGAGCTAGAAATTTAAATAAATATAATAAATTTATAAAATTTATTAAAAAATAATAATAGTTTTATAATTACTACTTTATTTTTTAAAAATAATATTATTATTTTTATTTATATATTTATTAATTTTAGAACTAATATCTACTTAATAATTAATATTTAATTTACTATTAAAATAATTTAATATTTTAAAATTTTAATATTATCTTTAAGAAAAGCGACTCTAATCATAGATTTTAATAAAAAATAGACTATTAATTTAATGTATATAATTTAGTTAAGTCTTATAATCAATAATTATTAATTTTTAAATATTTTCTTCCTTATACTGGACCTGGGAAGGTATAATATTATTTTTAAAAAAATATAATTTATTAAATATAATATTTTATTAAATTATTAAAATTATTAACTGATTTAGTTAAACTTGTTAATATTAAAAAATAAAATAAAAATTAAATTTTTTATAAATATTTTTTAAATTATTCTAGAATAGTCCCCAGTGGATTATAAATATTAATAAAATATAATTTAAAAAAATTATAAAATATAACTAGAAAATTAATAATTAAAATTATTATAATTATTATTAATTTTTTTTATATTAATTAAAATAGCCTGTGTAAGGCTTTAATAAAAATAAAATATAATTTAAATAAAAAAATTTATTAATATTATTTTTTTTAAAATTTTAAAATCTGAATTAAAACCTGCTCTGATTAGATTTTTTTATAAAAAAATAATTTTTATTAAAATAACCAGCTTCTAATAATATTTAAAAAATTTAAAAATAAAGATTTTTATTATTTTATTTAATACTATCAAGAAGACTCTTATAGAGAAATTAAAGATTTTATTTATAAATAAAAAAATTAAGATTAAAAAGATTTTTTTTAAATAATATTATAATTTAATAAATATTTTTTTTAAAAAAAAATTTAATATACTATCTCTATTCTAGTATTATAATTATAAAATTTAATTAAAAAATAAAAATCTTCTAAGTATTATTTCTTTTTATAAAATAATAATAAAAAAATTATAAATCTTTTATAATTATATCATGGAGAATCTAGTTAAAAAATTTATTATATTAAATTTTATATTTTTTATATCTCTTATTCTAATAATCTAAAAATCTAGAAGAAGTCTCTATTTTTATATAAATTATTAAAAATTAAATATTTTAATTAAAAAAAACTTATATTTTTTATTTTTTATTAATAAAATAATAAACTATTTATATAATACTAGAATCTTTATTAAATTTAATATATAATAAAGTTTTTACTAGATCTGAATAAATCTTATTTTAAAAAATTTTATAATCTTTAAGACATGACACAGCCTATTTAAATATTAAATTTTTTTATTTAAATTTATTAATAAATCTATTATTTTTTAATAATTTATTAATAAAATCTTGATAGAGTACTTAGACAAATTTATTATAATTTATATTAATAATATATTAATTTATAATAATAATATAGTAGAATATAAATTATATATATATTTAGTATTTAAGAAATTATAAACTATAGATTTATAAATTATTATTTATAAATATAAGTTTTATATTATAAAAATTAAATTTTTTAAATTTATTATTTTTAAAATATTTAAAAAATAAAATATATATTTTTTTTAATAATTTTTAAATTACTGGTAGTTCTTGTTTTTTTAAAAAAATATTTATAAATTATAAATTATTTTTTAATAATTAATTAAAATAATCTCTTCCTAGAGTTTTATTAAAAATAAGTCTATTATAATAAAAATAAATATATTTTAAAAAATAAATTTTTATTTTTTAATAATTAGTTAGTAGTTCTAGATGATAAAAATTTATATATTTAATTATTAAATAAAATTTATTATTAATTATTATTTATTTATTTAGATTAAATAAAGATATTAGGTCTTGTAAAATACTAATACTATTAAAATATTTAAAATTAAAATATATATTATTATCTAAATAATTATTTAATTTATAAATAAAAAAATATAAAATAAATTTTTTTTTAAAATTTTTATAATTTTTACTAATCCTAGACTGTCCAGGTTAGTATTTATTAATAAACTTTTAAATATTTCTAAAGGACTACTATAATTTTAATATTATATTTATTATAATAGACTAACTAAGTAAATAGATTATTTTAATTTTATATATAAAATTTATATTTATATAAGATATGGCCTGGTTATTTTTAAAATAAATATATTTTTAATCAAAATTTCCAGATATAATTATATTAGATTAAGAAGAATAATTCATATCAGAATTTTAGAATAAATTATATTATATATTATAAATAAAATTTAAGTTTTTAATAATATATTATTTTTAAATTAATAAATAAATTAAAATTATAAACTAGTATACAGTATAAAAACTTATTTTTTTTATAAATTATTATTAAAATAATTAATTAGAATTTTTATTATTAATTAATTTTATCTTTATAATTTTACTTTAGAAATTTATAAAACCATTATTTTTTATAATTAAATAGAAATACAAGTCTTATATTTTTTTTAATTAAATATTTTTTTAGATTTTTATTATAAATATTATTAATTAATAATAAGCCTGAGCTCTAGCCCGTTAAATAAAATAAATATAAAAATTAATAAAGAAAAATATATAAATTATTTAATAAATTTAGATCTATATAATTAACCAATAATATTAATCTATAAATTTTAATATTAGAAATAAGATTTATATAAATATTAGAAACTAGTATTAGAACTAATTATTTTAAAAATTATTAAAAAATTAATATAGTCTAGTAATTATTATTAAAAAAATTAATTATATATTCTAAGTTTAATTACTTGATAGTATAAAAATTTATTTTATTTTTTAT
>KZ826470.1:0-20826 GCA_003184635.1 Aspergillus sclerotiicarbonarius CBS 121057
AAAAAAAAAAAAAAAAAAACAGGCCATACGGCCAAGGAACTGACCCCAACGCTTGCCCGGCCAGCTTGCGACATCATCGATGTTCGAGCGCGAACCCCACTGCCCACTGCCCAACCAGCCCGATCTCGAGGGGCATCGTCCCTTTACGTCACCTTGGCCCCATCTACCACACAGTGCACTCCGTAATAACACGTGGGATACAATCATCAATCCAGGCTCTCGCAGCCAGGCCCGCGAGCCAATGCACAAGGTCTATCTTGCAAAGTTTATCCTAAGGCCTATATACAGTTCGGATCTATCGCAGGCATTCGCCCGCGATTCATGCCAGACGGGAGGAGAAACCACGAAGGTAACAGAAAAGGTGAAAAGCAAACAATCCCAATGCACATCCAAATCATTCATGGGCATCTCTGGTTCCTCGTCCTGGTATTTCCTCGCGCGTGGAGAAGTAAAAGTACAATGCATCCAGAAAGCAGCACCTTTTCCGTCGAAAAGTCTCAGGTGGTCGAAGGTAGAAGAAGAGCTGAGAGAAGCGCCCGGAGGCGGGAAAGAAAAAGCAAGAGGGGAAACACAAGGTGGAAAAGAAAAACGTCACAGCAATATTCTGGGTCGTAAATCAAGCCAGCAAGCAAAAGAAAACCAGTCGGGCGTCGTATCATTCTATAGGGCGGAATTCTTGTTGGGCTGTTGAGAAGAGCGATCTACCTCTTCACTTCGCTTATAGGTAGGACCGGGCTCTCCGTCGCTGTCTCCGGCCAAGTCGGAGAGCCCAAACGCCTGGTTCTCGACATCGTAGGCGCGCATGAGCCCTTCACGGTCTCCGTGGCCGTTCATGTAAGCGCCCGAGGAGCTCCGACGGTGAGGCTCGTTGCTGCGACGGGATTGCATGGAGCGCCGAGTGTGGAAACCGGCAATTCCGTCCGTAGGGATCCCTTCATCGTCGAGCTTCGAGTTGAGCATTTGTCGCCCATCCGGGTCATGCCGGGATAGATTCAAAAGATATACACCGGAGAAGATAATCAAGAATCCACACAGCAATGAAATCGTGTTAACAGCGTCGGTCGTGTTGAACCCCTTGAAAAGAATGAAAGAGGCGCACAGAGTCGCAGTTGTGAATGTGACATAGTAGAGAGGGTTGACACTGCCAAAGATCGTCAGCGATGCTGCAGGCCGCGCAAGCTCGACATCCACTTACATTGATGTAGAAAATTGGTTCAAGGCCTTGTTGATATAATTCATCTGCGTCAAAATGCAGAACCCCGTGACGATCATAAAAACGTAGGTCGAAGCCTGCGTGAACTGATTGTTGCCCCCCAAAGTAAGCTTCACCGCGATACCGAATGCCTTGATGGACATGACAGATACGGAGCCGACTGTGGAGCAGATAGAGATATAGATCAGAGGGTTCCTTTTGCCGTATACAGGAGCGACGCGGTAAATCATGACGGTAGAGAAGATCGCAACTGCAAGACAGTAGATTAAGAAACCTAAAGATGGATTGAGTCAGCCTACTGAGTTAGAAACTTGACCGAGAGTGGCTCATACCTGGTTGCAGCGCGTAGCCCAAGATCTCATCAATTCTCTCCACTGGCTTGTCCGGGGGCGCATGAAGCACAATCACGACCGAACCCAGCAGACACATAGCACATCCGAGCTTCCCCAAAACCCCCAGTCTTTCCTTCAGGAAATATGAGCCCAGGACGGCACTAGGACAGGTTAGTATATCGGACAGGAGACCTCGACCAGCAATGTAAAGTCTCACCCGATCAAGACACTTAGCGCACCTAATGGCGTGACCAGGATGGCGGGTGCGAAAGCGTATGCAGCGAAATTGGCGATCTCTCCAACAGCCACTATGATCCATCATCAGCTCCTCTTATTCAGGCGACAACAGATGGAACAAAGCCTGGCATACATGTAATCACACCACCCCACCAAACGGGACTTTTGAGATATGAGAAACCTTCTCCTTCAAATCCATGTCTCTCGGATGCCTGCATCAAACCCTGTATGACAAAATCAGTCGTCCATTCGAATTCACAATCGATATCGGCGACAGGAGGCGATTCCGGCGGTTATGCATCGGCGGCGATTGGGGACGAACGAACCTTTTTCGTAATGACAAAACTTGTACCTAGGGACCTGTCAGCTCATATGGAGGGAAATCCATGGAGGGCACCGCATACCAATAGCCATTGTTGATGTAATGGCCAGAATAAGGCCGATATACCTGCACACGGTCAGCATGCTGCAACCTGATGATGGCCCCTACGGCCAAGACTGCAAAAAGGCCGCTTCATACTTGTCGGAGATCATTGTGAGTGTCTCTTGGAGCTGATTGCTCCTCGCGATTGGTTGACTTCAATGCTAGCGAGTGTTGGGACAGGTGTAGTCCGAGCCGGAGCTGAATGGGAAGCACGATGGAGAGGCTGAAGTGGACGGTTTGGCGTGGTTGATGACTGACTTGGGCTACCTTCAGCCAAGCATTCGGCAGCGCGCCAACAATGACCGATTGTCCAGTGACGAAGAACGACGGCGCCTAGGTAAGGACAGGGGGAACGAAAAAAAAAAAGGTCGGTGGCAGAAAGGAGGGAGTAAGCCGGGCTGGGTAAGATGCTGCAGCCTTGATGCGGCAGTAGGTTTTGGGGGTCGAGAACTCCTGCGATCGAAGGAGAGCTTGTTAGTGACCTTGTCGGATCCTAGAGGCTGGCTGCCTGCGCTCGTGCGGTGGGGTTTTCCCCTTCAGACGGAACCGGCCCGGATCTGGACGCGCGTAAGTGGTTGAAGCGAGTGAGGGAGGCGAAAACCCAGATACTGCTGCTGGGGAGTAGATACGCGGGCAGAAGACGAGTTTGCTGAACGTCGCAGGAGTCTCGACAAAGTATCGATGAAAGAACAAGAGGCGGTCGACGCCGTCCAGAAAGGACACCAGTTGATCTCTGATGGGAGCGTGACCGACACAAGGCAGTTGTCCTCGGCTGAAGTGCCAGATCAGTACGGAGTACACAGTACGGCCTGCGTTACCGGGCAGCGTTTAATTAAACTTACCATACCTACTGCCGTACAGCCAGGAATGATTCCTACTAGGTCCTCTAAATATAGGTAAGCGTCATGTCTAGCAGCAGGGGGAGAAGAACTCCTATTAGTGAGTCCAGCTGCTGGCGCCTTTGGATCATTGGGAAAGAAAAGCAAGAAAGGAAAAGAAATATCCCGTCCACACATCCGGATATACTGCTCGTTCTTCTGCCTGGGTGCTTGCTTGTTGTGATAGTGGACAAGATCTCCTCCATATTACGTATCGTATGTATGGATGGGTCAGGCCAGCGGCCTGAGAGCTTAGATAATCGCGGTTGGCAATGCCTTTGGTAATGAGCCTGAAAAGAAGGGCAACGGTGGCCATTCCACTCACCCAATCAAGACTTGCCAGCCACCGCCCGGCCCCTTGAGGAGCCTGGTTTCAGTATCCGATCGGCGTTTTGAAACGTAAGGTGTCGACTAAGAATAGGAACCTGGAACTGGAACCCTCGCCTCAATTCTGGTTCCGGGGTCAACGTCTCCAGCCTTGGTTAGGTTCATTACCGATCGCTCCAGCATTGTTACAGCCTTGGCATCGAGAGATGTGCACTCGGTGCCGTCCATAAGAATCTATCCACTATCCACACTCCGTAGTGCTTGTCTCCTCATCTTATCAGGGATTCGACAGGTCTAATTAAATATACATCATGCGTCAAACAGCAACTAGTCGTGATCGTCTAGCACGATCCTGTCCCGTCCAGGTGGTCAGCCTAATTAATTATTCCTAGAAGCTGTGCTGTTGATTTCACGCACGTCAGGTGACCGAGTCGAGTCTCTTGTTTGCCTGCAATCTCTAGGTACCGTCTTCCTGACACAGTCATCAAACTTATCGAAGTCCATCATTCCTAGGTATGAGCTGGCAGCCGGCCAGTTCCAAATTCTACAGAGATATGCCCCAGAGTTCAGCCCGCAGCAAAGGCTATATATATAGTAGTACTAACCTTTACCCGGAAGGCGCTTTGGCCAAACTTGGTACATGAACATGAATAGTGCCATGCTAATACTTACATCACCATGTACCATATGCAGAATATTGTGATGACTAGTACGGTTGGGATGCACCAACAGCATGAGTAGATCCAATTATATGATGTTGTGCAGGTAATCGAATTAATTAATCCAGTAGTTATAGGAAGAAGAGCATGAGGTAAAAAAAAAAAGCAAGCGAAACACGGCGCCTGGGCCACCGATTCCCTACTGTAGGATTGACTACGGAGTACATCATCCTAATATGAACGGACCAACTGCACCTCTTAAAATGCCTGATCGCGAGGAAAACATGCGCTCTTTAGATAATCTCTCGCCAAAAGATACGAATCATTCCTCCAACTTATGAAGAGACGCTCTGCTAAATACCGATACACTCATGCGGTTTCAAGCTTGAACTCGACGATATACTCGGTGCGATTTTAGAATACCTTCTGCTGAGAGAACCAGCCAGCGCCCATAGGCACTTTGGCAAAAATAACTTCCATCAACCCACCCCACTTTAGCACGGCCCACCCGCGAGGTGGCAGCTGCAAAAATGTGGGGGACGTTGTCCTTATTCCCGCCTTTATTGCCCAAAGCTGAATAGAGAGGCTATACGCTTGGAGGGCAGAAATAACCAACCCCCGTTTTTTCTTTCTTTATAAGATCAGGGGGAGGGTATGGCCGATGTAACAAAGCGAGGGTCTAGTTGCGCTACAAGCCTGCCCTTGATATCTGCAATTTATCTAGGAGGCTGGAGCTAAGGAGCGAGGCATCAAGGAGCATGAAGGTAACCTGTAGTACAAATAATAACATCCACATTACATTGTCATTGAAATTAGATCTCCCATCACGGCTAAATTAAAACACGAGTAAGATGCTTTTTTTCTGGTCGCTCCAGAGGAGTAAAGATGATGAGGATCTCAGGGCTCCGTCATTCCCCGGCAACCTCCAGACTAGTATCAACCTCCTGGAACTGGCATATCTAGGAAGCACAGAAATGATAAAAATGAAAGTAGAGAAAATTGTCATTTCGCAACTCCCAAGGAGGTAAGACGCAAGGCAAATCAAATCAGCCTATCACGCCTGCGTGGAAGCTACCTGGGAATATAACATAATAACGCCTCCATTGAGTACAGCAGAAAGACGCCACAAAGACCATCATTGGTGGTATCACTGACCAAAGCGGGACAAAGAACACAAGGGAGAAAGGAATTAGAGCCATGGGAAGTGTCGAGTACAAACCTAGTGTTTTACACCCCGCATGCCGAGTGCCCAAGGCGATGCTGGTATACTGGGGCAGTATACCAATCCGGAAAAGGAAACGCAATGGGGGGACAAATCAAAGTAACACGTACCTGTCTGGCTTGAATACCTGCGGAATTTCCGAAGTTCAATTGGCTGACACGATCCGTGGTTTAAATCATCATTAGTAGCTCGTCACATTTGGAAGCTGCCCGAGTGAGTGAACCTCACGGCCAGCTCGGTCCAAGAATGCTGGATTGGTTAGATATGGCCTTGCTGAAGCCCATGGAATGGTGGATGACAGAGGAAACTTTTGAAGGTGTGGAAAAAAGGTAGATGGTGGGTAGGAGGATGAAAATCACGATGACCGAGAACGTTTTGCGTCCGGGGTAGGGGCTTCGGTCAACTCAAAGTCGTCCTCTAGTTCGCGATACCGTTTCGTAGGAGCGCGGCTTGGTGACTTGGCAAGATTTGCTTCGTCATCTGCACCCAGTTCTTCCTGTACTCCCAAGTCCAAATACTCTTCGTCATCGAACGCCAACTCTTCAACTTCGTCGTGGGTAGCTGAGGCATGTTCGGGTTCATCATGGAGCTCTCCCGGCTCGAGTTCATCCGCACTGGTATCCTCGCCGATGTGCTTGATATCTTTGCTAGGACTCTTTAGCAGATCTTCCGCAATACCTAGTGAGTCATCCTCCAGGTTCTGGGTAGATTTGGTGATCTCTGGGACATCCTGGGAGACGCTATCCGGGACTGGTTCAGTATCCTCGTATGGAGCCTCTTCGCCTCGGCCACTCGGTGGGACTTCCCCATCAACATCCTCATGGTCATGGAAGTCAGCGTCGGCTGCATCATCCTTGGAATGAGTAGTGTCATGGATATCCTCGAAGGCATTTTCGTGGAATTCTTCCGCGTTCGACTCCGTCACGTCGCCATAGAATTCTCCAACTGCTTCTCCAGTGTTGTCGCCAGTCTCGACTGCTTCAGCATCTTCATGAAAGCCGAAGTGTTCAGTAGCATCTACATTAGTCTCCTCTTCTGGGTAGGCTTCATCACCAGCACCTTCCGTGCCGGGATACTCATGATCATCTTGGTCGTCAAGAACATTGGCAGTCTCATTAGCAAGCTGCTGCTCGTCCGACAATTCAGGTTGAGGCAATTGAGTCACTGTGGCAGTCGATTCTGATTGCTCCTCTGAGTCATACAGCTCCTCATTCGGTAGCTGATGATCGCCAACTTTAGTGGTCTCGACCTCAGCCAAATAAGCTTCGTGAAGATGGCCGTCCTCGACATCATTTCCTTCCAGGGCATTGCCCGAAGAGGCACCAGCCGCTTCGTCATTGCCTGGAGCTAAATGACCATGACCCTCATGGTCTTGCTCATCTTGCTGGTCTTGCTGTTCATCGGCGATACCATCCTGAAGCTTGGATTCAGCCTCCGGCTCGTGATCTCTCTCAGATTCACTGTAATCATCCTCGGGTTCAGAAGAGTCCTGCTGAAGATAGTCCGGGTTAAACTCTTCATGGCTCTCCTCATGAACATCGGCAGATGTGGCTTCTGCTTCAGCATAACCGTCCCAGTAGATCTCCGACAACCCTTTCCCTTCATTCGCAGCTACGAGAAGATTAGAGACTTCCGCAAAAATGGTCGGTCTTGTGCTAAGGGTGAGATAGAGTGCTTCCGGCTCTTCGATTCCGTCATTGTGGGATAGGCGTAGGTACAGCCCAACGATCTGGTGCAGTGTAACCTTATCAATGTGTAGTGAGTCCTATAACAGTGATTAGCAATGGCCAAAGGACACTAGGTCATGTGAACAAACCTCTGTTAGCTGGATATTCAAAGCTTCGACGTCTACAATCAAGACATCACTATCACTGATATGATCCCGTAGCACTTCGCGACAAGATTGGAACAGTTTGCCGAAAGACTCAAAAGCAAGACTCTCATCCTCCAGGAAAAACGTCTCTGAAGAGTCGCCTTCTCTGGGGGGGAACAATGATATCTCGTTGTCTTGATAATAAACCTTGACCGGATACAGAGGCGTACGTTCGGTTGCTGGAAGCTCTTGTTGTTCGTGCTGATGCTCGACAGCCTGCTCCTCTGAAGAAATCTGGGTTTCGCTGGCTTCTGCCACCTCTTGCCCTTCTCCATCTTCTTCTTGTTCATCCTCTCGACCTCCTCCGTCTTCTGCATCTCCAAAATCTCCCTCTTTATATTTCCCCTTGTCTTCCTCTTCCACCTGAACCTGTGTCTCTTCAACAGGCTCGTTGCGCTCATCAGATAGCGGTTGAGCATCACCGGAACTGCTTGCTTGGGGTTGTGCCGGCTTGGGGTGATCAATATTATCCTCCTGCTCGTCGGCTTCTGTGGTGTGTGGAACATCTCGCTCCGCTTCGTTAGAGTCACCGAGAGGTTTCCCGTTCTCCAGCGATTCGGCTGTGTCTACTTCATACGCCTGGGGAACATTCTCTTCTGGCAGATCAACATGCTGCTCAGTGTCTTGCTGAATAGGGTGATCATCTTGCGCAAGAGGTTCAGCTTCCTGGTCGGGATGAATCTCTCCGTGGGGTTCGTCTTTATCCCCTGCGGTTATAGTAATCTCCTCCAAAGGGCGCGCTCCCTCTGCCTCTGGGTTCTGAACTTCTTCAGACGCTGGTGCCACTTCTTGGGCTTCAGCCGCGGGAGCATCGATGTCCTCATCATAGTCGTCTTCTAGCATTTCCGCCTCATAGATCCGTTCATTTTCGTCCTGCATTTCGACGGTGTAACCTGCTTCGGCATAAGGGTCATCGGCATCCTCCATGGTGGGTTCCGCGACATCATCGATCATATCCGCATCGTGGGCCCCGTCGTGGTCATAGTCTAGATACTCGTCTGCGCCCGTCATATCTTTGTCGGTGGTGGAGGCCTGGTCTTCCATGATGTCGATATCGATATCAAAATCGTCCGCATGCCCTTGATAAGGGGAAGCCATCTCCATCTGATCCTCAGCCACAGAGATCTCCATGGTGGTGAATGCGAGTGATGAAGCAGTTGTCATGTCATCGATATGCGAGAGGAGGATGACGCGTAGAAGGTTTTGGCGTGGCGATCTAGGTGTGTGCCTGACAGCAGCCCAAGGACAGGATCTGTGTATTGCGATGGCAAGGAGTACGGGGTTCAACTGGCGCTATGAGAGTGAAGCTGCGTTCCCAGCGATGACGGCTCTGTCGAGATCCCCGAGAGGGTGTGTGGAGAGGGAGAGGGGGAGGAGGACGTTGACGACTTGACTCGCAATGAAGAGTGAAGTGCCGACAGAGGAAGCTTCTTGTGCTGCGGTAAGCGAGGGGGTAGCGCGGCGCACGGGCCAACAGGGACCGAAGAGAACAGCAAGCGACTCCCCGTGGCCTCGACGTCAAGACACGCCTGCCAGACATTCGTCCGTTGGGAGATCGGTGCCATTCGGGCGAGAAGCCATTATCTCTCACTCTACTCTTGAATCCCACTCACACAACCATGGTGCGGCTCGAATCTTCCTTTGTTTCCCCAGAGCACTGCTAACAATCGCGCACAAACAACAGGTCGTCCTCGCAGCGTCCATATGCACCCGCGGGGGCAAGGCCGTACTTTCGCGCCAATTCCGAGAGATTGCTCGCTCCAGAATCGAGGCCTTGCTCGCATCCTTCCCCAAACTGGCCGACTCCGGGACTCAGCATACGACTGTCGAGCAAGACAATGTCCGCTTCGTCTACCAGCCTCTGGACGAGCTATACATCGTTCTGATTACGAACCGCCAGTCGAACATCTTGCAGGACATCGACAGCCTTCACCTTTTCGCCCAAGTCACCACTAGCATCTGTAAGAGCCTGGACGAGAGGGAGATCTTGCGCAATGCTTTCGAATTACTGAGTGCCTATGATGAATTGGTGACTCTGGGGTACAGAGAGAACCTGTCTCTTTCTCAGATCAAGACCTTCCTGGAAATGGAGAGTCACGAGGAGAGAATCCAGGAGATCATCGAAAGGGTATGTCCTCTCCTCTGGCTACCATGTCAACACATGGCTGATTCCGCTCGTCTAGAACAAAGAACTCGAGGCCAGCGAGGAGCGCAAGAGAAAGGCCAAGCAGCTGGAGATGCAACGGAAAGAGGCCGCCAAAACCGGTCGCTCTATGGCTCCCCGGACCCCTTCCTATCCCGTCTATACACCCCCCGCCCGACCTGCTGTGCCTGATACCTACGACTCCTACGAGGCGGAGAAGAAGAAGTCGTTCGCTAAGTGAGTCCATGCACTCCTTACCCCTGCTTCTGTTTCTAACGAGCCCCAACCCCAGACCGTTACCGACGCGCGGTAAGGGCATGCAACTCGGCAAGAAATCCAAAACCACCGATATTTACGAGAAAGTGCGCGGTGACCTTGGCCCAGAGGTCGAAGAGTCCAGCCCCTTGGTGACACCACAAGCTTCAACTCCGGTCGGCGAAAAGGTGTCCTCCGCTCGTGCCTCGCTGTCTACAGACCGGGATCCTATCCACATAACCATTGCGGAGACTATCTCTGCCACGCTTACTCGAGAGGGTGCACTGAAATCCTTCGAGGTCAAGGGCGATCTGCAACTCCGGATCTCCGACCCATCTTTCACCAAACTCAAACTCGACCTCCTCGCCAACCCCACGCATGGTGCGCAGTTCCGCACCCACCCTAACGTCGACAAAGCTGTCTTCACCAACTCTTCCGCAATTCAGTTGAAAGATACGACAAAGAGATTCCCAGCTAATAACTCGATTGGTGTGCTGCGCTGGCGTGTCGCAAGCTCTGGATCTGACAGCGCTGATATCCTCCCCATCACCTTTACCGTTTGGGTGAACAAGGGCTCTGACTCCACTACCGTTACAGTTGAGTACGAGCTCACCGGCTCTGATACTCTGCATGATGTTATTGTCACTATCCCATACGGCGCGACAGAACCGGCAGTGTCCAGCTTCGACGCCGTGTATGAAGTATCTGGAGACAGCCTGGACTGGAACATCGGGACCGTGGATGAAAGCAATGCATCTGGCAGCTTCGAATTTGAGTCCACGGGCGACGGGGATGAGAACGAGTTCTTCCCCATGAGCGTGCACTTTGCAAAGTCCAGTCCTTTCGTTGAGGTTGACGTAAACGATATCTCTCTGTTGGAGGAGGGCGAGAGCACTGGATTCTCCAAGGATGTGAAGAGCGTCGCTGAGGGATATGTTATCGAGTAATTCTTTTCACGTCTCCGTTGCTTGGGTGTATAGAGTACTAATGACGTTCGGACCGCCCACTTGGGGTTTCTGCGAGTTGTTTCTATGCTTTCTGACCAGGGTCTTTACCTGTTTGATTCTCCAATTTAAGCCGATTTTGCCGATTTGTATCCATTACTCAATTATTCCTTTCCCTGTCATACGTTTTCGCCCGGGGAGGAATGTTTTTGGAGCCGGAATCCCTTTCTAACCTATAGGCATCCCCCAGCACCAGGGCCACTGCTTCCCCATTGTCTCTATATCTCGGAGGTTCGTTTCCATGCTTAGGTACTCGGTGTCTGCTGACGGTCTGGGCCCGCTCAGTAAACAATGCCACCAGGGAGCCTAGGCACACCGTTCAATGGCGTACCTTGGTAGACATGCTTCTCAAGTAAGGATCATATACGTAACCTGGTCATAATTTCAACGTATGTCTTATCCAATGGCTCAGGCGGGCTTCTGGAGCGACTGCTAGCGTTCCGGTCACATGAGGAAAGGAGGAAAGGAGGAAAGGCGGTCTCGTAACAGATTGACTTCCTATTCCGACCACTTCCTTTCTTCCCTTTTCTTCCCCTCAAATATCTCTCTCGATCGTCCTCGGTCCTGGTGAGAATGCCTTGATCACTGCTGTGTAAGTGGCATGTCCGCATGATCGCACTATCATTACTTTGCCGCCACAGGTGAATTAACCACGGGGATGGTGTGCCAGAGTTATGGCTGTGGCAGGCCGATTCGAGGCCGATTGGAGAGTCCATAGGGGGGCCAGGCACCATGTAACCATCCATGATGTCCAGGCGCGCCAATTACGCTCTCGTTGGAAACTCCAGGGATTCCATGGGAACACCTCACACTCTGTGAATTTGGAGGAGTTATACACATACAGACTGACATTTCCACTTGCATATCTATGAAATAAGACTATATTGATGTCGATCGTGGTTACCTCAGGGTACAAATACTCCTTTGACAGAATGAACTCCTCTTGAGCCATTCCTTGGCTTCATTAGACATGCTATCCATCTTGTGGGCGTGCACCCCCACCCACAAGTCCAATGCATCGCGGGCTGGAGTGCTCCAGTCCATCTCCAATGTCTAGCTCATGCTTCGGAGGTCATCTCATAATACTGCCTGCTAGTACGCTAAACATGGTTGTGGTTCAGCCCAAGGGAAGCGGTATCCAATGAAACCTCAGAGATTCCCCGAATGCGTGTTGTGAATCAACTAAGTTGCCTACTAAGTACACCTGCAGCGACCGTCTGAGATTGCCAGTGACAAATTCTGACCTCTGGCATCTACTACTTAGTACTGAGTACCTACGGCCGCCGGTTGGTAAGAGCCAATCATATTATCCCAATATCCGGCTTTAATCAAGAGAAGCTTCGGCACCCAGCATCTAGACCCAGGCGGACCGGTCTCCCCATCCTGTCTGTCCGATACCAAAGACGTTGGAAAGGCAGCCACGACTGTGGCTTTCACCTTCCTTCCTAGTTGGACAATCACGTCGATAAAACGCAAGAGTGGAGGAAATTACTGTCCCTCGATCATGAGATCCCTTGGGTATTGCTTTATGCCTTTCGTTGAAAGGATCCAGCCTTATCCGATCTCGGCTGCTGTTTGCATCATCTTCATTTTTTTCTTTCCTTCTCAATATTTCTGAAGTATCCTACGAGAACTTTAACTCACAAGGTATCACAGTCGTGCAGGGTGACATCAAGATGAGCTGTCCTGAGGGGCTATTTCAAAGCGATCACTGACGACTGCATCTCTGTCCAGATAGTTGTGTTTTATCTTACATCTGGCTTCTCCATTCCGCATCACAATGCAGTATCCACCTTGGCCAGAACAGCCAACCTTCAAGATATCTTCGACCGAGTCGAGCAGCTACAACCATGTGGTGAGCCATAAACCGCCCTTATGTCGACAGCCCGGGAGTCTAGCTGAATGTTTCAACGCACAGGGTAGCTCATCCCTTTCAATATCAGGACAGGAAACGGATCGTCTCTTACCAAACAGGAAGATGGCGATCCCCAGATTGGCCGAAGGTGCGGAGTCTGCTTTCTCAACTCCAGGCAGATTCCACCGTCGCCACGTGAGTCGAGCTTGTGAATCCTGCAGGCAAAGGAAAACCAAGTGCTCGGGGGATAAGTCTGGCTGTCGCAATTGCCGGGATGCTGGCATCATCTGCTGTTATACAGACGGCAAAAGAGAGAAGTCCAAGAGGTGTGCCTAAGTCTAGTTGAATGATAAACCCCTTCGCTGATTATATCAATTGGTGCAAAGGCAACTGGCTAGCTTAGAGGCGAAAATACAGACTTACGAAGATGTTCTACAGAACCTGAGCAGCCGATTTGGGGTTACCAATGAACAGTTGATGAACCTGGCATTGACAGTGGTGTGAATGGAACCCCCTTGCCCTTAACTCTTACTAACCTCACTAATTGATGACAGGGAGCGTCCTCTGGTCAGGCCTTGCACTTTGATATGCGAACCTCTTTCACCGAAGACCAGAGGCTTCTCTGCGCTTCTATTCCTGAATTGCCGTTATTTGTTGACCCCGCCAACTGCATTGACTACATCAAGGAGGACTTCAACAAAGACGAAGCCTCCCAAGCCACAGGCTTCATCGGAGAAAGCTCCGAAATATCGTGGATACAGACATTAAGCAGAGAGCTCAATCGTGGGTTGGAATCCGATAAGCCCGGCGAGGCCATGCTATCCCTATCGGAACCCAATGGGAGCATTATATCCGCCTTGAATTATCATCTCGACTATCAGGAAATACCCACTGTCCAACGACCGGAGGCTTATGTACTACCCTCAAAGGATATTGCCTCAAAGCTCTATAAGCTATATCTTGATTGGGTGCATCCTTCTTTTCCAATCATTGGGATTACACCATTTGGACCACAGTTCCAAGCATTCTTTAGCAATCCTTCTCTGCGCCCAGGGAATAAGTGGCTGGCGATCCTGAACCTAATATTTGCGATCGCTGCAAGGTATGCTTACATATCCGAAGTGGACTGGCCATTAAAAAAGGATGACCACTGCTTGTACTTCTCGAGAGCGAAAGTCTTAAGCATGGATGATCGATATTTCCATCATCCTGACCTGCAGCAGTTACAGGTAGAAGGACTGACTGCTCTATACATGCTCGCATTGGGCCACATAAACCGGTATGTCTACGTTTCTGAGCGTACCAGGATCTATGTTTGAAGGGGTCTTGATGCCTATGTGCTTACGAGTCATTAAAGGGCCTGGAGACTCTGTGGCAGCGCTGTTCAGGGGGCCCTCAGCCTTGGGCTGCATCTACGCAACATGGGCGAGTTCACCACTGATACTTCAAGAGAAATCAGATATCGTGTATGGTGGTCCCTTTACATGATTGATCACCGGCTCGGCATGATTACTGGACGGCCTTCCTGCATAGACGATAATGTTCATACGACACCTTTACCGGTTCCCTTTGACGAGGATGACTTTGGAAAGGAAGAAGTAGTGATTCGGCTCAAACGTTCACCCAGAGCAGATTCCAGTAATCCAGGAGGTTTCGCAAGCTCACAGTTGGCTCCGCAAGCCAAGCATCTTATGACTGCCCCAAAAGTCACGGACACAGTTACCATTCCTTCCTGTGGATCATTGTACTTCCTTCATCTCATCCAGCTTACGCTAATTGCAAAAAAGATGAAGGTTAAGCTCTACAATCCCGGAGTGGCGCGCACCTCTTGGCTAGGTATCGAGTTCGCCATACAAGGTCTAACATCTGACATTGAATCCTGGCTCTTGGGTCTCCCTAAGGATTATGATTTCACATCTACGCAGTCATCACAAGCGACACAGTCAATAACTCACCAAAGAATGAGTCTTGCGTTGTTGTTCTATAGCACAAAAATCGGTATCACACGGCCGTGTCTTCGCCGTCTGAGCTCAGTCAACCCAGATGGAAAAGTTCAAGACTTCTGTAAGAGAACAGCAGCTGAGTGCGTGGAGTCAGCCTGCCACATGCTCAGATTATTCCCCGAAGATCTAGATGCAGCAACTTTATACAAAATGTCTCCTTGGTGGTGCGTGTTGCATTTTCTCATGCAGGCAACCACGATTCTCTTGCTTGAGCTCGCATTCGGTGTTCAGCACGTCCCCGAAAAAGTCTCGATGGTTTCTAAGGCTGCTGAAAAAGCCCACGAGTGGCTTGGTATATTATCAAGAACCAGTATGGCCTCAAAGAAAGCTCGCCTACTCTGCGATGGGTTCATGCGCCGTATCGAACAATGTACCGGCGGCGACACATCCAATTACCCATACGCTGATCACGCCAGTGACAGTTCACAGGATAATAGTACTCCTTTTCTGCCCTCTACAACTGGTGCAAGGGAATTTTCTTCTGCTCCCAATACTCAAGATTACGATATGGAGGATGATTCTCTGCCGCTTTTGGAGCCACCGAGCACTATCAATGCTCCATCTGCTATACATCAGACTCCAGAAAGTCTTGACTCTATGAAAATTGAAAAGGATACCCCTGCCCAGAGTCCTTACGATGGCCTTCCTTATGACCCGAGCACCGGGCAAATTATAGGATCATTTTTCCCTCCTGGCTTAATGATTGACTATGATGTGCGCGAGTATCTCTTGGAAGACTTCTGATCTCTACGTACACCTTCGGCCTTCGATCTTTCAGGATCCAGGACTACACTGCCGCTCTTGTAGCAGATATCCTCTCATTCTACTTTGATTCTCAACGAAGGCCCTCTCTTTCGTCTCTCATTTATATAGAACCAGGACCCCTACCCACATTGGACCAATCTTCTCTTTACAGTCTCTACAGTCTTTGCAAATGTTTATGTTTAGTTCAAATTGGCGCATTCATTCCTTTGCCGTTTATAACCCTCACGATTAATCTTCTTGGCGACATTCCAATGAGAGCCCACTTACTGGTTCAAAAGCTTCCCCACGGCGGCAACAACAAAAGTCATTTATGTTTCGAGAGCACACCCCTCTCCTTGTATTCTTATCGTTGCATTCTTTGTCTCTGTTTGGAACAAAAGTGCTTAGCATTATAATTTCTAATGGAATGACCTTTTCTCTTATGCCTTTCCGGCCGGATTGAGGGAATAAGATATCCAAGCATCAAGTAGCGGATCCGTACGCGCTCTAGTAGCCTCTCCTCTCTGAGCAGACTTTCTTAGTCCTGCAGTATCAGGTGATCGAGGTCACATTTCATCCCTCCTATAGGCCCGTGGTCCTCAATAGCTGACCGATGAGAGAATTAGAACGTCACCACCAAGCGATCATGCCATCTCCCCTCTCCAATTGCGTATGCAGTATACGTGACGAAACAAACTCGACAAAGAGAGGGGTTTAGCTTTAACCTGACCTCATAGTTACTAGTATTTAGTTATGTTACATTTGATCTTAATAGTATGTATAATTAGCAAAGAGGTTCTATATACATTTCCCATCATGTGTGTAGTAAACATCAATGTATTGGAAGGAACTAGGCAATCAAGTGCCATGACTGTGTCGTTTCATAATTTTCGCACACGATTCTGTTACAAGCACGTACGTATCCAGGGACAGCGAACCCAAGACAGAACATCCAAAAGCTAACATAGGCTTGACATAATAGTAATGTAATGTCACAGGATAGATTGACACATGGTGATAACTATCTAGTAGTGAGTAATAGTGATGGCAGTAAGACTGAGCTCATCCGCGGCATCGTTGGTGTGTATGGATCAGAATGAGAGCATTGCGGTCTGTTCTGGAAACCACAGGACCCTGAATCGCGGCCCAGGGAACTCTTCGCACAGAGATCAGGCTAAAGCTAAGCCTCCCAGTTCCTTTTCTTGGCGGTAAACAGGAACCGGGCGTTTTCCTCCTGCGACGTGAAGGAGGGCCGGGCAGCACCGCGTTTTAAGGCGGGGATTGCGCTGATTTTCGAGATTCGAATATCGATGACGCGCGCGCGTGGAAGGGCTCGGTTTGCCCAGGAAGTCGATGTAAGGGGCCATTTTTGGCCCCCGTCCCAGGTTTGATAGTCGATTCCGAGTAGGCCTCGACTGTCTCCGACGAAGCGTTCGATGCAGTCTAAGGGCGGTAGGAAGCGGCGGCGGACGCCGCAGCCGATGTGGTTGGGGTCGATTTGGTAGTCGGGACATTGTTTGAGGGAAGCGATGATTGTGGTTATGTCTGTTGGGGTTCCTGAGGGGTGTTCGGGTGCGGAATCGGAGTCCGAGTCGAGGGCGAAGTCGGGATCGATTAGGGTCGATCCTAAGAAGATGGTCTTTGTGCGTAGGGAGAAGAATCGTGTCATTTGGCCCAGATGGAAGGCGTCGCAGGCGCTGGAGTTGCCGAAGCCATAGCGGCATTGGAAAGGACGGGGTTGGTGGGTGGGCGGTGCGAGTGGCTGTCTCGGGAGGAATGGTTTGGGGGGCTCTGGATCTTCTAGGGCGCCGTAAACGCGGAGGAAGTATGCCTGGAGATCTGTTATGGTGTTTAGGACACATTGACGGCGGTAGTAGAGCTCCTCTGGAATATGGTTAGTTTATCTAAGATGAATGGGATGGGTGACAGTACCTTCTATACCACCGGAGAAATAGCGCCAGTGGAAGGTAGGAGAGTCAGGAGGCTCGACGCCATTTGCCCAAGTCTTCGATCCAAGAATGATTAGGGCATGTGACATTACTCGAAAGATGATCGGTTCGTCCAATGTCCGCGCTACAAAGATCGTTTGTCGGATGCGCTCCTCACTCAGCTTCAGCAGGGCAGAATCGAACTTTGTGGGGGAGTATTTCCCCTTCCCGAAGGCATAGCCGACTCTCTTGAGAGTGTCTTGCACAATGTGCGGAGAGTTGAAGGCATCTGCTAGCTCCAATACCCTCGCAACCAGGGGTACGGGCAGAAACTTCAATTCCGCATCGAAGGAGCCCTTCTGTTCTTCGTCAAACGAGTTGAAGGACAGGATCTCCAGGAACAGCTTGATTGCATCTAACCCAAGCCTCGGCGAGAGGTGTTTGCTTGGGAGAATCACGACAGGCAAATATCTCACTTCCGCGCTTTGTTCATCAAGAGAGGTGCCGTTTACGGGCTCGGGTGTCAGCAGCTCCCGGTGCATCGTCTTCTGTTGCATGAGTTGTCTGCCCTCGGAGAACTTGTCAGGATCAAGTAGGGCTCGAAAATACGGGCTGTTTTGCATCAGATCCTCACTGGATACTCTCCAGCGACGGTGATGTGCCTCAGATCGCGTGGAAGTGTCTGGTTCGGGATCAGAATATTCGATGACCACATCGCCCGTCCTCAGGATGACTTTGTAGGGTGCATCAGACTCCCCTGAGTCAGGCAGCCAATATGGCGCCTGGCTTATCTGGGGTCCCGTTTCTTGTGTGGGATATTTTATAGACATGTTTTCGATCGTAGATCTCAGTTCCTCGTACTGAGGCTTCGGGGTATATTCTGAACCCATGACGGGCGAACGTGTATACTCAAACTTCATTCCACGGTATTCTCGGGAGGCGTATCGCTTTACTTCTCCTTATCAACACAAGCTCAGAGAGCATTTGAGCAAATTGAGCCACTTCCACAGAACATCGAAACAGGCATCCGCGTGTGCTGATACTTAAATGTGGGATATCCGCCACAGGCGTTTGTGTATCATTCGGAGGCCGCTCCCCGAGACAACAGTGGCATTGCAGTGCAGAATGTGGACTTCTCACGCCGAAGAGCTATCCATATTGACAAATGGTCGAGAAAACCTGGATTTGAAGAACAGAAGAGAAGTTGATGAAAAGTAGTTGGTGGTTGGATCGAAAGAATTGCCTCTTCGGGCCATCGCGTCATGTGACCCATAGCGGGGATGCTGCCTCAGGGGTCAATTTCATTCTCTCAGGCATCATGGGCGGCTCCCCTTCAATAGAAAATGCCCATTTTTCTCTTGAATCTTGTTTAAATGCTTCTGTTTGTTGTGCCCCGTTCTTGCTTTCTTGATAAGCGGGGTTCGACCGCAACCACCGCAAAGAAGTATACTAGTATAGCCCGGAAGGTGAAGAAAGTTGCAGCACAACCCCCTCAACTAACCTGGCAAATCTGCACATGTGACTCACTAGACCCACACGCAGCCAGAATGGTCAGTTTCTCAGGTTTCTGCCGGGAAATGATCCATGTAAGTCCCTGTAATCCTCTAGGGGGCAAGTCTGACATACGTGCACTCATACCAAGGTACATCTGCACCGAAACACTCCAAACTTCGAATAGGATCACGATGTTGGGGAAGTGTTCGGCCGTCGGCGGTCCCAGCCGCTGCAGGGATCAGAATTAAGATTACATTGAGCTTAGAACTCAGAATTCGATCTAGACGCCGTTCTAATGGCGCCGTTGGGACTTAGCTCGAGCTATTTTATATCCCGATTGGATGCTTACAATTTAGTAGTCGTTGGTATTTGGAATTTTGGATTTCCATGGGCCTAGTGATGATGCGAAAAGTTGCTATGCCCTGACTGTAGCCACAGATGGTTTCTGACCCCCCACATGCTAGATTCAAACAAACGGCAATGATAGAACATGATAAAACGAAATGATTTTCACAACGCTCAACTCCATAACCCCCATGTGCAATAGTGTTGCTTTAAAAAGACATAGTAGCGAAAAGTATGTATATATGCGAACAAAATGGGTGATTAGTTGGTCTGAAGTCAAAGCAATAATCCGACATAGTGCGTATAAGGAGAAACTGCAGATGGTCTTGCTTCATGGCAAGGACACGATCGGGATATGTAGGATCTGGCAACTCTTCGTCTCAGGCTTCGCAAACCCGTTTTCCTGAGTGGATGCTTCGCGGAGTTTGAATGCCTTTCCGGCGACATGGAATAGTTTTGCGGCAAGCGGGTTCAGTGATTCGATTGGTATCGACGTCTCAGGCAGAGCCGAGCTGGTTGTCTCGTCCTCCTCCATCGCCTCGTCATCTTCATCGTCGTCTTCGAGCAATTGCCCGCCCATCCCGTCGGGGCGCTGAGCGATGGGGGAGAACAGGGCAAAATGTGGCAATGCCTCGTCATCATCAGACGAGTATGGGCTTAGCTGCTGTTGTTCATCGCCGTAACTAGGCAGACCCGTTTCAAAAATGTCGGTTCTTTGCGAGGTCAGGTGCCACGGTTCACCACTGAGGAATCCCACTACGAAATCTTGGTTGGCACGGGCAGCAGCTATACAGCTTTGACGGTAGTCGGGGGTGAATGAAGTGTCCGTCCTGGATGGCAGACAGAGCACTAGGCCACGGGCCAAAAGAGGGGCAGGAGGGAGATCCTCGGGTATCGTGGAAGGACTCAACGTCCCGAACTCGAAACCATGTCGCTCGAATTGAGGAGATTCCAAGGGGTAATCAGACGAATTCTCGGTATGTTGCGTGATGGTTTGGGTAAGAGAAATGGTCGAAGCTTTCCGTGGAGGAAGTCCCAGGCCGCTATGATCAACAGCGTATTCAGTGAGATGTTGCGATTGTGCCGAGTCTTGATCGTCGACGAAATGCTCGCTCGCGAAACTATCCGCTGTGATTTCGGTCCGGATGGTCTGTACCGTGTCCGCTACCGCCTCCCGAGCGGCAGCCTTCAAGGTTGGAATCAAGATGTCGGCTTCTTGGTTATAAACGGCGGCCCCTGAAGCCCAGGCTGTGGAAATTCCCGCCCATGATGCCGGCTTCACTACCCCTCTGGTGTATTTCTTCCGGATGAGATCAACCACTCCATTCCGTCCTTCTCTCAACTCGGTCTTCTGCCGACCGACCACGTCAACGGTAGCATTGAGGATCCGACCACTTTCCCAGATCAAAAAGCCGTGTTTTCTGGCCAAAATGGTCAATTGACGAACGGTATCTTCGGACCAGTCATCGATGATATCGGCATGGACCTGGAGAATACTGATGTGCGGGCCGACCAAGGAGGCGAGATTGAGGAGCGAGTCGGTGGTGGTAACTGTGTGAGAGGGAGAGACACAGACGGGCAGTCCGTAAGGCAATTCGGATTTGGATTTGGCCAGGATTTGGAGGTAGGAAACGATACGATTGCCCGGGAAGGACGGGCAGTCCAGCGACGAAGATGTATCCATTGCGGCAGAGGGTAGCGACGGTGACAACAAGGGACAGAGTAATGGTTGTCACGGAGGCAGGGTGAGGGGAGGAGGGGGCGAGGATTGGGAGGGGAGGAGGGGAGAAGAGGGGGACGACCGGAATGTCAGTCTGTTATGTCTCTTTTCTTTGTTTCCCTCACTTTCTGGCTCAGGGAGCTCGTCCGGTTGAGCTAGGTAGGTACACT
>KZ826471.1:0-20787 GCA_003184635.1 Aspergillus sclerotiicarbonarius CBS 121057
TTTTTTTTCGGGTGGAAACTGATACTGCATTGAGTTTCATGGAATAAGAGTGGAGAGTTGGTTTTATGCTTTATATAGTAACTTCCATCACATCATGATGGTTCGTTGCACCTACAGACCACATTACTCCTTTCGGGTTAGTGATCTGAAATCTATCCTACGTTGGGGCAATTATTATGGTATAGATTTCGCATCAAGATATTTCATTGGGATCACATCACTACAGGGGGCGAGATGATGCAGAAGAGATGCAGAAAAGATGCATACCAAACTGCGTGGATGTATCTGCGGTTCGGACTCAAATGACGGTACCCTGGAATAGAAAGAGTGTGATTGCTTACAGCATGATCAATGCTGCACAGACGGGGGATGGAGGCAGAAACGACTGGACGGCAATATCAAAGATTGGCCAACAGAGATGGAGGCGTACAGCTCACACCCTTGAATGAACGGCGCTGCCCGTGAAGTGGGAGCAACTCAACAACATCTTTGAGTAAAGATAAAATGTTAATAGTCGTCACCACGACTGATGACCTCTTTTCCACTGCTGTGGAGGAGAATCGTCTAAACGATAGTTAGTCTTGCACTGGCAGGGGTTAACTAATTTGGGGGAGGGGGGCGTACATGTTCAAATTGAGCCGTGTATGACCCCTTGACATCCACAAGCGGCTCATAATACTCGACGATTCCGTTATCAATCAGATTTTTCATCTGTACCAGTCAATACCTGTACAACCGCAAGTCAAGGATACTTACTCCGAGATGATATTTCTCCACTCCGAGACGCTCAAGATACCGACGACAGAAAACAAGGCTTCCAAAGTTGGCGTCAATAGTCTTGAGGAGACTCTTGGCAGAGGCAAGACGCAGGTTGGCACCCGAGGCGTCGGCATTTCTTCCGTAGCCATAGACTCCCACCTGCTAGGGTTAGCCAAGTTAACGAGACAATGAGATGATAAGCCTACATCATCACTAATGAATCCTCGACCGGTACTTCCAAATGTCTCAATGGCAAAGACTTCTCCCTCCTCCATTTTGTCCGGTCGGTCGTTTTTCACAAACGGGACCTGTTTGCCACCATGGATATTGTACCGAAGAATATCATGGCCCGTGATATTTCGGATGGCCTTCACAGGGTGGGTCTTGCCGGCAATCTCGACTTCGTAGCTTTCCATGACCTCCTGGATCGCAGCGCCGATTTCACTCACCCTGGCGTCAACACCAGCGTGCTACGCATGTTAGCTCGTTCCAGCATCGATACCAGCACTTAAGAAACTGCATACCTTGATACCAGTATTAGTCGCGTCCTTCACAGACGCAAGCAGATTATCGTACGTGGGATCAAAAGCGACCGTAAAAGCCGAGTCGACAATACGACCATTCACATGGACGCCAAAATCCAGCTTGAGCACGTCACTCTTATCCAGAATAACATCCTTTGTGCCGGGGTTAGGCGTCCAATGAGCCGCCACGTTATTCAAGCACAATCCAGTGGGAAATCCCATTCCCGCCTTGAACCCATCTCCGGGTTCAAGACCCTGGTGGCCAGACAACGCGCGAACTCCGTCCTCAATACCCTCCGCAATCGCAGTGAGACTTGCTCCAGGCTTGATGAGCTCCTTCTGAGCATACTGGCGAACCTGGCGATGGATCTCGGCAGCCTGACGATAATCGGTGAGGAAATCATCGTCCCAGAGACGCGAGTTATAGCGCAGCTCTTCGTCGGTAGTGCGGGAGAGATTCTCGTACGGGACGAGTTCTCCGATGGGGTATCCGGACGGGAAGAGAGTCGAGACCAGCACGCGGGGTGGGCTCGATTGTTCCTTCGGATGGGCGGTTCCGTTTTTGGACTTCTTCTTGGACTTCTTGCGTTTCTTTTTCTTATCTATAAACAGGGTGGAGTTAGGCGATGGCTTCAATCGACTTGGTCGGATAGGTATGTACCAGCATTGGCAACGGGGGGGTTTAGCCCCGTTTCTTCGTTCGCTTCGTCGTCGTCATCATCGCCGTCGACAATTCCGCGGTCCAGATCGGCCGACTGGGAGCCATTCTGAGAGGGCTTGGGGTTCGGATTGGCAGGCTTGAACTCCTGGGAGTTGGAGGCTAAGGCCGGTGGTCAGCAGGATCATTTTGCTGCGGGAGTGATCGTACCATCCGGAGTCTGCCACTGGCCTTCGGGGCTCTTTGATCCCATGGTGTGGTTTCAAGGCGCAGGACTGACATTAACCGTGCAGACAATTCTGATGAGGTTGGGAGAGAGGTAAGCTGCGCAGGTGAAAGCTGTCTTGACTTTAAAGCTCGCCCCGCTCTGCCGGCCCGATTTCCGCGGGCCGGTGACTCAACCGGAGGAACCGTTGTTCCGCTAATATACTAGCCCTTGACCAATCAAAGATGAGGTTGCATGTAACAAATATTTTGATCTTTTGGACTAAAAGCAACATGTGAATTATACAGAGCCAGATGGAACAGGAAAGGGAACCGCTCCTCCCGGGGAATTCGGCAACCTGGCCGTCAACACCTCCACCCCATCCTTGGTTACCAGAAGCGTATGCTCTACCAACAGTAGCACCCATTTAATATACCCTAAGACACCCAGAATAAACCTAACAAACTGCGCCGACCTCCCGCCATCCACCGTCACTGCCGTCCAATTATCCGGCCAAATCCTCTCTCTCCACGACCCCAGCGCCACCATCGGCTCAATGGTAAAACACATCCCCTCCTTTGCAGCCCCCACAGCCTTGTTATTCGCATAATGCGGCACATTCGGCAAACAATGAAACACCTCATGAATCCCATGTCCACAAAATGACCGAATCACACTACAATTCCTGCTTTTGGCATGCGCCTCGATCACGTCCCCGTAGGCCCGGAACAACGTGCCCGGTTTGACGAGCTGGATGGCCTTATCGAGGCATTCGCGGGCGGTTTCGACGACTCGCACGGAGTCGGGGTCGGAGGCGGCGGACCTCCCCACGTAATAAGTTTCGTTCAGATCGCCGTGATATCCGCCGTGATAGAGGGTGACGTCGATGTTGAGGATGTCGCCGTCCCGGAGGGGGCGTTGGTCGGGGATGCCGTGGCAGATTACTTCGTTGAGGGACGTGCAGACGGATTTGGGGAAGTGGTTGTAGTTTAGAGGAGAGGGGTATGACTGGTCTCTCTTAGTAGGGTTGGTATTGTGGGATGACTGGGAGGGATACATCACGCTCCAAACACGCCTTGTGCACAATCTCGTCGATGTAGTCGGTTGTTACGCCGGGTCGGATGGCGGCTGCTGCAATGTCAAGCACCTCGCGCGCCAGACGACATACCTTGCGCATGGCATCCTGGCCTGCCTGGCCCAGAATGGTGAATTTGACTCGTCGGTCGAAGAAGGGGGCGGGGGTGCGCGGAATGCCGGTTTGCGAGTAGTCTGGGGGAGTGATGGATTTGGGGACTGCGCGGCGCTCGGATAGAGGGTAGACGGGGCGGAGGGAACCGGTGAAGGTGAAGGATGGGAAGGGATTGTATAGAGCTGGAGATTGATGGTTATGGGATGGTCACTGGATGGGGGAGGTGGGGGTACTGGTTGTTCCGTGCAAGGCTTTGTGATTGCTCTATTTGGTGTTAGCTTGCGATGAATTTGAATTTGAATTCGGAAGTAGCATATTACTGCAAGGAAGATAAAGAAAAACATACCCAGTTTTTCTTGAAGCACTCTTGTGAGCAGAAAAAGCCGCCTTTGATTCCCAGCTTGAGACAGGTGGGGCATTGCAGGGTGCTGCCCTCATGCTCACATCCAACCCCCATGCATTGGTGTTTCGCAACGGACTCGAAGGTCATGGTGAAAGAAGATCAAAAGTTCCGGTTGTGTCAGTAAAGCACCAATTTTCCAAGGAGAGGGGGAAACAGTGATCCAAGTACCACCCAGTCAACATTTCAAGCTGGGATTGCGGTTCCCCGCACCTTGTGCTTAGATATACTCCCTGCTTAAGCGGCGCAGCAATCATGCATCAAGCTAGACTGAATCCAGAAGGTACTTTCTAGGGCTGGTGAGGTCTCCTCCGACGGACCTCCGGCCGGCGCTGGTCCGCTGGTCAACTAGGCACCACAAAGCGTGCTTTGGATTATTCAAACAATCAAGAATGATGCTAATCACAAATCAAGTATCCAACGCCACCCTCGCCTCCGTCCCCCAGCTCTCCCCCAACACCACCCCAATACAATGGTTGACATGCGCCTCATTATCAAAGCTGGGCTCTACAATCACTCCCTCCGCTTCCCTACCCTTCACCCTCACCATCTTCCTCCAATAAAACAAACAATGCACGACATGCCACTCCCTCGTCATCTGCACCCGTGCCGACTGGTTATCCGCCAGTAATGCGACCTCCTCGATACTCATGGGGATCGTGTGGTAGTCGTCTGCGTAGTAGGTCCAGGTTCCGTTGGGGCCGGGCCCCGCATGGTCGAATTCGGCAGTTAATTCGTCGTCCCGGCAGTGTGGCGGAAGCCAGGCCGCGGCGAGGGAGTCGAATTTGCAGTTGAGGGCGAGCGCTTCGGTTGTGGAGGTGCCGCAGTAGCAGGCTTCTGGGGACGGGGGGTTGGGGGAGGGATGGGGGTGGACGGTGAGAAAGAGGATGGTGGCGAGGTTGATGAGGCCCCAGAGGGCGAGGAGGACAGTAAGGATTTTGAGGAGGAGAAGGGGTGTAGAGGTTGATTGGAGATGGTTTATGGTTCTTTTGAGGAGGGATTGGGGGGTGGATTGCGGCTGGGATAGTAGCGCCTCGTCTTCGGGGGCGTCGGTGGGGGAGGCGAGTTCCGGGTCGGAGGGGTTGGTTGTGACCCTGGTTTGAAATGAGCTTTGAGTGTGTCGAAGGGGAGAGAAGAGCTTACCGTTCGTATGTGAAGCCCATGGTTGTGGATTACCACAGTGTGGTAGAGTGAGGGAGGGTGCTCTGGGGACCGTAGGATAGGAAGTACCGCGAATTAAACCCTTTAGTATTTGTTTGTCCGCCCATGGCCTGATGCCTAGGATCTAGAATCTCGGGAAATTGCGCTATATCGAGACCTATATCATTGCGAAATAAGCATGATACCACGGAAATGTCTTCTAGCCAGTTCTATTCTCATCAATATCTAGCTCGGTCTTCTCTCGAGACATTCCATCATACCTAACCTATCTAGTCCTATAATCCTTGTTCAAACAAGAAAGCCGAGGGTCCAGAGGAGTCTAGACCTCAACCTCGCAAACCAGCTGCCTATTTGACGGAATTGCGTATTCCTCTTTCGCATGTGTTCCCGTTAAGGCATCTGCACGGTCCATTCTGGGACACCTGCATGATGCAGCTAAGCCAAATTAGGCAAGTTTCCTATTTGGGAGTCCTGAGGTTTCTGGGCGGATTTTCCTTTTTGAGATCAGACACCGCCTGTTTCCTGGATAGGAAATGAGAGAGGCTTCGGATCATGACCGATGTTGCTGGACCTTACGATGCGGATTACCAAGAGGTCGGGCGGGGACTGGTCGGTCTCGGGATATGGAAGAAATATCAATAAAGACTAGTAACTATGAGCTCACTATTTATTTCCTGATAACTTGAACTCATCCTTAATCAGTTCAGACCCCGGTTCCAACAATGAAACTCTCCACTACGCTCCTCCAAGGCATTGCGCTCCTCGTTGCCGTCGCATGGGCGACTCCCATCCCTGCTCCTGATGATGGCTCCATCAGAATCCCCGTCAAAGGAGTCCCGGATAAACGTGATGATGGCTCCATTCGAATCCCTGTGAAGAGCGTTCCAGCAAAACGCGAAGACGGTACAATCAGGATCCCAGTCAAGGGCGAACCCGAGAAACGTGATGATGGCTCCATTAGAATTCCGGTGAAAGGTGAACCTAAGAAACGCGATGATGGTTCCATCCGGATTCCTGTCAAAGGCGATCCATCCAAACTCGATTAAAGCTAGCCAAGGGATCCTCCGCGAAATACAAATGAGAATGTAAGTGACTCCAGCAGCCTTTCCGACCATGTAACCCCGCATTTGAAGCTGCTCCTGTTTCGATCGATCGTTACCAGTCTAGTCCAATCTCTTACTGATATTCTCCCGGATAGCACGCATGGGATTCTGACGGGCGGGTTGACTTGGCGATGGTTTCTTAGGTGGAGGCTAAACGAATGACATGTGGTGATCTACAGGGCAGTTAGCAAGTACACATGAATCAAATACCTTTCCACTTACCCTGAATCGTAGAAAATCAAAACTCCAAAGTATCTGTAATCAAACCACGCTCTCGCGACTCTTCGATTTCTCAGCCGCCCGCTTGATCATAATCCCTTCGAGGATACAATAAGCTTTTTTTGCCTCCTCCGTGGCGTCAGCCAACATCCTGGACGCCTTTGAGCCCTGCACGATGCGATCAGGGAGACATTCCAGGAGTTGCCGCAAATCTCGAAAATGGATATTGGACACGGTATGTACGAGCTCGCGACACACAGCCTCGATTTGGACCTGATACCTCCCCACAAACACCCCACTGATCTTGAGATCGGGCGCGTCATCTGGTAGCACAGCTTTGGGCTTGTCCTGAAGAGCTAAAAGCAGATCGCACAGATCCGTCGATCTTGTGGCAAGCTGCTGGACAACAGTCACCAGGAGGATCGAGTTGGTGGTGCAGATGGTACAGTCAGTGCATGCAAGCACTCGATTGCATGCATCGACCCCATGGTGCAATGACATGAGTAAGTAATCGATACGCTCACTGTTGTCGGTCCTGCTGCGGGCTTTGTCACCAGCGACCTCCTCGAGGGAATTGGCGAGGGATTGGATGCATGCGCAATGCCGCCTTCGGTGATTAAATGAGCTCTGGCCAATGGTAGCCGTTGGTGGAGTCATAAGGAAGACATTGCGATCACCTTCATTTGTATATGAGGTGCTTGGCGACGCCAACGAGGAGGGTGTACTATGAAACTCTGATCCCGAAGATATCATGGGTAAACAAGGGACGCTTTCCTCCAGGTTTAGGCTCAGCCCCGGGTGGTCCGTCGCGTTCACGTCGCAGAATTCGTCCCAGTCTTGGTAAGAATTGATGAAGACGGGCGAGGAATGCGTAAATGGCATTTGGACCTTGATATGAGGGTCTACCGGCGACGAACGGCAATCACTCTCACTCTCCGTCCGCCGCCTTTTGCTGGATGGAACCGACAGCCCCGGAGATTGGCGCTTCGAGCCCGAGGGTCCTGCTGGGGTGGGTGTGCGTGTGGGCGTGCGGTAGGTGCAGTTGGTAGACTTTTCTTGACATCTTTCGCAGCCGTAGAGGTCGCCATTACATTTAACCTTGCCGATATTCGATCAGTAATGTTTCGATCCCATTTCTGTCACAATT
The DNA here is from genome assembly GCA_003184635.1 of Aspergillus sclerotiicarbonarius CBS 121057. Classification (NCBI taxonomy): domain Eukaryota; kingdom Fungi; phylum Ascomycota; class Eurotiomycetes; order Eurotiales; family Aspergillaceae; genus Aspergillus; species Aspergillus sclerotiicarbonarius. Next base: position 7,366 of record KZ826471.1, read on the forward strand.
GACTAACCTTTTGAGCTTTGCACTCTTCACAGGCCTGACTACTCTGTTAGAATCATCGTTGACGAGCGATCCACCGTCAAGGGAGTAACATACAACAACAGAGGACTTTCGAGTCTCCATACCAGCCTTTGCCGACATGTCAATGTATTCTAAGTTGTTTGACGGGCCGCTGGTACAGCGAAAAGCACCAAACATAGCGTCAAGTCTTCTGCTGAGAAGGCTTAAGAAATATTGACTGTGGAAGTTTTAACCTTTGAAGAAAAGAGTCTTCACTGCGGGTCGAGCAAACGAACAAAGAAGTCGGAAATGGGGGCACCCCGCCTTAAATATGGTCAAGGTGATGGCCATCGCCGGAAGACACTGGATGGGGAACAGGTGGGCCAGAACCACAAATCAATCCGATGATGCTATCGCGTCTGGATTCCTGCCTGCGAGTTCACTGTGCCACATGCTGCCTGGACCTGACAGCCAGCCTTTAGCGCCAACCGCTAAGGCCTAGGAGACGCTACTGCAGCTAAAAGCAAACTTCGAACACGGTCAATCAATGGGACCATTCCGATCCATTGCCTTATGCATGGTGATACAGTTTAACCGCCCTGGACCCCGCACCGGCTGGCTGGGGCGTTTTGGCGTAACGCCCACCAGCGTTATCTCGGCTACTTTGGGGGCACCGCATTCGCTCCGTGGCTGGGCGGGGTTCAGCCCGACGATCTCGGCCCTTAGCTCCAGAAGACTGGAACTTTGCTGTTGGAAGTTCCCGGAGCTAACGCTCTGCATCCGTTCCACTCACCACGCTGAATTTGACGAGATCCTTGCGGGCGGCGCTTACGCTTCGCTGTTAAGGCACTTGCTCCTTGGATGTCTCAGTTGGTGGCGTGGATTTGGACCAACATAAACGCTCGTCATCAACCATGTGATAGTTACACGTGGTCAGCAGTGCTCATCAATAGCAGCCGTGGATGCAGGTAATTGTGATAGGCTGAATGAACGTTCAGGGTGTCTGCTGGGCCGACCTCACCGCTGTGGCTGTGGGATACCCTGTATGACCTGCCATTTTCCCAAAGCTTGATGGGGTCCTTGGAGAGACAGGATTGGTTTTGAAAATTCTCCAAATGATGTTGGATGCCTAATCTGGTTTTAGTCTCTCATGCCGTGGAAGTTGCTCGGTATTCTTTGTTTTGTAGGATCTGCGACGACTTCAGGCTTCACAAGCGATCCTCTGACATCTTGGAGACCATCGAGCGCATTGAGGCTAGGAAGATTGTGTCCACATTTTCGAGTTTCCATTTCTATCCCCGGACGAATTCGAATTTGATCAGTATCTGAGAGGCGTTCGGGTGGCAATGGAGTGCCGGAGGAGGGATGTCCTAGTAAGCCTTGCAGGGGTCAGCCTTTCATGTGAACATAGCACCCATGAAATTCGGCAACTCATTTGCCACTAGGGGAAGTTACGATTCCAAGCTACTTAGATTCATAGGTCTAACTCACAATAAACCTTAAGAGGTGGATGTGGGCTAGTCATAGATTACCAACATAGTCAGCCTTGTATGTCTCCCAGGTGAGGTGAGATGGGTAATAAGTCCAAGCAAAAGTACACTTTCAAGGATATTAGCTCATACCACAATGTGACTTGCGACTGATATCTTGGAATCTTGCACGAAGCGATGATATTGCGACTGAACTGATGCGCGAGAGGATAGAATGGCGCGGGAGAAGGGGTGCCGAGTTAACGAACAGCCAGTTTTGGATCACCTGACCTACGCCAATTTGCATCGCCCTTCTTGGAAATTAACAGATACATGGTTGTGGGCGTCTATATTAATTCTTCTATATAATAGCTGCTATATATACATTATGTCTAGGAGATATGAATAATTCTACCACTCCCGCATCCAACAAACAGAAACAAAGTCGGTATCCAGACGACTATACCTTGTCTTCACTCCCATGCGCGCCTTCTGCCAAAGTACCCCGGGCTTCCGTTGGGCGCTTTACATTCTTCCACTCCATCGCGAGGGCCGGGAGCAGAGCCAGACAGGACATGGCAACAGCCAGGATAAACGTTTTCGTAATAGCGTTGCTGTACCCATCAAGGGCCTCCACCAGCTTTGCAGCGGGCACCAATTTTCGTATGGCAGTCGCACCACCAGCAATGACCTGCGCCGCATTTATCCCCTCGATGCTGTCCAGATTGGATGTGAGAAAGTTGGAGAAGAGAGTCTGGGCAACCGCCAGAAAAATGGCCCCGTTCAACTGCTGCGAGAACATGAGGAGCGATGCCCCGACTGGAATGTCCGCAGGTGCTAAGCATGTCTGCACGGCAATGTTGGCCTGCTGGACACCGAGACCCAGACCCAGCCCGAAGATAATCTGATACCCGATCCATTTTGAGTGACCGATATCCGGGTGGAATGTAGTGAGCAGCCCGGCCCCGATGGCCATGAAAATGGCCCCGGCAAACATGAACGGGTTGTAGTAACCGAGAAGGGTGACGAGGATGCCTGAGCCGATGGAACCGACAACCATGGAGAGAACAAGAGGCAGGTTCATAATGCCTGATTTTTCAGCGTCGACATTCTTGATTGCTTGGAACCACACAGGGAGATAGTAGAGCATGACCATCATGCCTGCACTGGAGCACATGGTCCACACGGTCCCAGCAAGGACGGAGCGCTGCTTGAAGATACGCGGAGGCACCATTGCTTTTTCCTGAAGGCGGTGCTCGACGAAGATAAAAATCGAGAATAGAACTCCGAACATGACGAAAAGGAGGAGGATGCGCCAATTGCTCCAACTATAGGTGGAACCACCCCACTCGAGGGCAAGGAGGAGGCAGATCACAGCAGGAGCCATAAAGAGGTTCCCGATGGGATCGAGCTGATTGATCTTCTGCTTAAGAGTCCAGTTTCCATTCTTAGGAGGCGGAACGTCCAACAGAAAAAAGATAGCGACCAGTGCAGCTCCCCCGAAAGGCAAGTTGATGTAGAAGCACCATCTCCAGCTGACCTCTGTAGTAAAAACACCGCCTAAGATTGGGCCGAGTACGGAGGAGATACCGAATATAGCACCAGCAAGTCCTTGGAATGCAGGCCTTAGGTGCAGAGGTACCGTAAGTGCGATGATAATGACAGCTCCGGAGGAGATTCCTCCAGTCCCCAAGCCTGCGATTGCGCGGCCCAGGATGAGGGCGAGGGAGGTCGGGGCAGCACCGCAGATAGCGGAACCAATCTCGAAAATCACAATGGAGAATAGGAAAACCCATTTCGTCGGATAGAAGGTGTAGATGCGACCGTAGACGAGCTGGGAGGCGGAAGCTGTCAACATGTAGGCACTTCCATACCAACCGATATCGTTGGTGCTATGGAAATGGTCGGTGATCTGCGGAGTTGCCGTGGCCACGATTAAGCGGTCCTGTTCGAATCGTAGTTCATGGTCAGTTTTTGTGCCTATCGTTAGGATGCGGTTGTTCGCAGCTCACCAGAGAGACCAGGAACATGGCAATATATATTGCCAGCATGATGAGGATGATTTTTCCCATTGGGGGGTATGCTTCTGTCTGCTGCTGTTTATCTTGGCGACTCTCTGGTGCATAACCAGGAGGCCCTTCGCTGGGGACAATCTTGCTCATGGCTGAGATTTTCCTGTAGTTTGGCTGCAGATGGTATTAATAAACCAAGGAAACCAGTGGGTTGAATATAAAATTTAATCAAATCGGAGAGGAGAGGCGAAGTAGTCATCTTGGTTATAAGCCCGAATCACACGGGGATAGATTTGGGGTGGGTAGTTGTGCTCGCCATTATGCTGCTTCGGGAAGAGGTGACTCCGGGATTGAGATCGAGACTCGAAATAAAACAAGGGCCTTCTTTGCCAGAAGAGGCATGGCCTGCATCATCATTAAAGGAGATCGTATCCGGACGGCCCCTTATGCCCCATGGTTCAGGTGCATCGGGCAAGCACAAATCCGGTGGAGGGTGGTTGTGGAAGCTTAATTGTCAGCATTGGGCCTTATGCGTGGGGAATGCATCCACCGGAACATGGCCGCTCCGCGCAATGACAACCAAGGAAAACCTTGTCGCAGAAAAGGGTCTACCCGGATCCACCCTTCCAGGGTCAGGTACAAGCAAATGGTGCTTGGTTTTCGTTCTGATCGAATCCGGTCGGTCAGGTGATGAATCACGCCGGCCACTCAACTGCCTCTTCTTCCTGTCCCCGTCATACTTCATTACATGATCGTGTACCTTCCATCGTTAATCTGCCATCCAAAACATCCTCGGAGATGTCACGGACATCTGTTTTCCGTACCTTAATCTCCCGTTTGCATCAGATCCAGTCTAAGTCTCTGATTAGTCTCTCGTGTTACCATGCTAATTAGTGTGTTAAGATACAGCCCCCCACCACATTGCCACTTCCAATAATACGGGCTGCTCGAGATAAAACACATCGCTTTAACTGTATCATCCTTCTCATCTACCTCAACGACTGGGAATGAATCACCACCCAGTTCCCGGCCAATCTATCCCCACCCACTCGTTCTCTCCCTCCCCATGTGCTAGATTGAAATCAAACGGGAAGACATCCGACCGATCCCCTCGAAGTGACTCCATGAATGAGGGGTGGTCATATTCAGCTGTTACATAGTCAGTCAGCCAGGAAAGATCCTGTGGATCCAAAACCTCCGAGTCAAGAGCTTTCGCGGAGTGATGGTCCCCAGTCTTGTCAGCATCGCCATCACTAATCGGTGCTCCCGGTCCTTCCTCCACAGGCACTCTCGCAGAGGACTCGTCGAAAGGCTCGGTCGCATCTAGCCCGCCTGAAGCCCGCGACAACACAATGCTCACCGTTTTCGCCGCCATGCTGGCCTCACGTGAGTTCACACTGCGGCGCATCCAGCTTGTACGTGCACGCCGGAGTGCCCTCTGAATCTCTTCGGCTTGCGATACGGGTGGACCGCGGTGCAGAAGAGAACACAAAATCATAGTTGCTGTCAGAAACTGGTGGTTGATAATGGATGTTACCCGCCATTGCATCGACTGCAATTGTCCGCCCCGGGAGGTCTCCTCATCCAGCACATGCTGGAGCTGCAGCGCGCCGAGCGACGCGCTGATACATGCCTCACGAGAATAGGCGAACGCGTCCACCTCCCCTGCTGGCTTTGCCGCGAACAGGAAACGACGATGGAGCATTAGCTGACCCTTGTAGAACAGATGGCGGAGAAACAAGCGGGACATGAGCACCTGGGGGCTGTCCGTAAAGCCGATCCCTAGTGGCGTCGGCTCGATCCGCAGCGGTGGGGGTAGGCTGGCCGCAGCGTCATGTAGCACGCGGTCAACCCGCATTACTTCAGAATATGGGCACAAATGCACATTGGCAGCCAGATCGCTGATTTTACCTAGTGCAATCAGCATGCGGCGTCGCGCGATGACGCCCATTGCCGTCGTGGACTCGGTTTCCGGTCGGGACGGGGGAAGCTCTGATCTGAGAGCCTGGTCCAGATCATCGTCGTTGAGGTTGCGTGGCTCAGCAGTGTCGCACTTCGAGTCAGGGACCATGCGTGGCAGGCCCATCTGGCTGGAGATGAGAATGTCGCCGAGCAGGACGGTTGCCCATAGCCGACGTCGCATTTCCCCCTGCAAGGGGGTGAGACCGGGAAAGTGGCTGGGGTCCCGGTGGTAGCCCATCCGCATCGCCAGATTCACCTCTAGTCCAAGCAGAAACCAGATGTCTTGGTCGGCATCCCGGCGAAGACAGAACTCAATATACACGTAGTGAATGACTGACTCAAGCACATAGGGACCGCACTTGGTGTACTCGCCCATTACAAGGCACTGAACGACTTTCTCGCGATACATGTCGATCTGCAGCGCCTGCTCCTCGGCCTCAAGCTCCCTCAGAGCAGCAGATGCATCTGAGGCCTGCACACCCAAGCATATCATGCTAAATAGCAAGCCCAGCCACATTATGGAAACATTGGGAGGATCCGCCCAGAAGGCTTCGTACTGAGTCCGTTAGCATTGGGTCTACATTGGAAGATCAAATCAAGCCAACTTGCCTCGCGCAAAAAGGTAGGGCCATGAACGGCACCTATTCAGAGACAAGTCAGTACGTGAGTGTCGCAGTCACGCAGGGGGGACGCACTGGAGGAGACCAGGTCCATGCGGTTGAAATAGCGCGACAAGTAGCGGTCCACGGTGTTTCGGGGAGGGAGCGCCTCTAGCAGCTCCTCTAGCGATGTCGCCCGCCGGCATCCATACAGCAGCAGCGCATGTGTCGGGTCAGGGGGGTGATCAGGAATGGTCATAGGTTGCCGCTCCTCCTCGCCGTCGAAATAATCCCTGAGCTCTGCGACATTTTCGAGAATGGCCGCCCAGTGGTCCCCGCCGACGTAGCGCAACTCCGAGGCGCTCACGCGCATACTGCAACATTCGGATCGACTGTTGAGCAAGGTTGATTCATCCGCGATGTGGGAGGTAAATTCGGAATCGGGCATTAACGAGTGCACGAGGCGTTCGAGTTGAGCCAGCCGATCCTGCATCTCCGGGACGGCAGCCTGGCGGGCAGCATGGGAGCGGGCCGACCGATGCGGATTGTCCGCATAGACGCACACCTCCCCTCGCCCTGCACAACCCGAGCAGGGGTGCTGGCGATCGCAGCGGGATCTAACCTATTTGTTTAGCATAGATGGAGGTAGTTGTGGGCATAAAGTTGCTTACTTGCGACGGCGACAGGTGTTGCATGACAGCTGGGGCTTATCACGCCGCCGACTGAGAGGCGGTCGGGGACGCAAGGTCCCGTGGTCTGTGTTAAAGGAACTGGAGGGAGCCCCAATCCTACTGATAGAAGACATTATAGTATAGGCTGGTTCGAGAATCAGTGCATGCCGAATGGTGAGGAGCTGAAAGTGTAAGTCGGTAGATCAGCCGGATGGTGTGGATGGTCTTATCACGCCTCGTATCGGCGTAAATGGCATACCTGTCATGTATTGAAGGCCCCAAGTGAGGTCGCTCAATACGGTACTGTTACGCTTAGGCCTCTTCTTCAGTCTGTTCTCATGTCGGTGACTTTTCGCCCTTATCGACCTCCCACCTAATATGCTACCTAGGCTCTACGACGCCTGCTTCCATGCCAGCTGTCACGTATTAGGGCTCACAGCTCGGAGTGGTCTGAAATTAACTCGACGTCATCTAAAGCCCCTTTATAATACACCAGATTCTTTAAGATTCTTGACCACGATGAGCTCTTTTTTTCAATACAAATATAAAATCCCCAAATTAAAATCCCTAATAAAGACCCTAAAGACCCTAATAACCTTGATAGACCATAAAACCTCTGAAAACCCCCCCAGGATCTTAGAAAGAAAATACTAGAAGTATTACACTCCCAAGTTGAGTTATAGAGGGTTTGAGACCACGATGAGCTGTAACCCGACTTACTCCGTAGTATGATGTTTTTTTCTTCAAAAAAAACTGATTAATGAGGTATTGATCAATATGCATCAATATATATACTGAATAGCCGATAAGACTTAACATGAATCTATTATTCTAATCAATACTCAAGTTATCCCTCACTCATACTCAGAATTAACAAACAAACAGCCCAGCTCCACAATCCCCCAAATACCACCGTTCCAAACTACCTATCCCTACTTGAGACATTTCATCCTCCTGGGTATTTATTCAAGTTGAGGCCAAACGGAAAAGACTCCCCATCATCACAGCGCGGGTTTGTTTCTGTGAAGATTTATCTAGGTAGAAGCTGTCACTGTCCAAGGAACATTCATTCATTTCCTGTCAGTCATTCGTCTTCGTCTTCGTCCTCCATTGCATAAATTTGATCCTCGTTTTTTTTTTTTTTTTTGGAAGTCTCTGGTCTCGACGACAGCCGGGTAGAATTATCGGGGATCATCATCTCCACTGGTAACTCCCCATCTTCGTCTACAGACTCGACAGGTTGGAATTCCTCGATGTGGTCTTTTCCCGTCATTTAGGAGAGAGTTCTTGAATTGAAGATCCATGACATGACAATCGAGTAAGTAACATTTGGTGCAGACAATCATAGTCACAGTCGCTGCATGCGTATACTGGCGTCCAAACAAGGGCTAGCTAGCAAAGGGAAAATAACACCTCAGGCCAGTACGGTATTCTAGGAAGAAGAGAGGGGGAGGGGGGGTTTCTATCTACTTTCGCCGCTAGGCAGATGTGGCAGAATGCATGAATATTGAATGTGAATTTCCCGAGGAATGGCTTCGGGCCGCCTTCTTCTGATTGGGGCCGTTGAATGATTTCTGCGCCAGAATCACATGGCCGCGCGATTTCAGGGGGGGGGGGGGGGGGGCGTAGCGCCCCAGTGACAGTGGATGCTGCGTGGCCACCAGCTAGATCATCACCCACAGATTACTATCTCATTCCGACGCATTCCCGTTCTACGTGGCCAATGCAATTTGATCCTGGCTATGTCGGTACTGCAGCATGAAAGCATGAATTGTATATAAATCCTCGATCAATACTCAAAAATGCTACATCCCGATTGCCCAACAGCCGCCGGTGCGACACTTTCCCAAAGTTGTGTTCCCCACGATAGCAAACGCATGATAGCAAAAGCTATGGACGGGTATTGGAAAAAGCAGACAGCAATTGGCCTTGAGCTCACGTGGATCGAAGCGAGCGAGAGGCTTGATCTGTAGGTTGAAGTAACGCATACAGCCATCAATCAGTACTTCGATCGAACACTACCGTAGGACACTCCATTGAACTCCAGCTCAAACAACAAGGATGCCGATGTAGGGATAAGGACCAGCTCGAAATGAATCTTAAAGTACTCCACTCCTTGCGAGTTGCGCCTTTTTTTAAAGAGACCCCGAGGGATCCTCCTGAGATCTGCTTCCAAGGAGCAAAGCTGGAGTGTTTCTATATCGAGTCAGCAGCACACGGGGTCATCTTCATCAGGAATAACTTTTTACCATTGTTCCTCCTGTCGGGAGCACCGTCACTGTTACAGAACATAAGCTTCTGCTGGAACAGTAATCCATCGGTATCCGTTATTCGAACCCCACGAGAAAATGACATTCGGATGGGTTGGTTTTCAGAAAGATTGGAGAACTAGACCATTCCGTTAAGTTGATTCTGCAAGTTGAGACCGTAAGATGAGGATGGATCGGCAGGCACCTTCTTGATGTACCATTCCATCTGATCAGTGGCAAGGTAGCGCTCCTGAAGATCGTCCCAGCATTTATCGTTGGGACTGTGCACACCCTCGATATACGGGGCATTACACGTGATGCCATAATTGCGGCGAGCAATGCGACTTTCTACCTGATTGCCATCAAGTCCCCGATAAACCGCGCCACTAGCTCCTCATTAGCTGGTGAATGTACGTACGTCTAGTGTGTCGAAGCCGAACCTTACGACTGCTGACCATCTGCATAGCTGAGTTAGTCGTCTGTCTCCTTTCCTGTAGAGCCGAGGGCTTACGCGTCAGGTGGCTGCAAGACAGTCACAGTAGGGTTTGTTTCCTGCAAGCGGTGGAAAAGAAACTTGGAAGAGCCAAAACCCCCGACAAGAATGATTGCCTGGTGGAGCGTAGTTAGCCACTTATCTTTTTCCCTACCGGAGATGTCACAATAACCTTGGGGGAGAGCCCTGACTTCTTTATACCCTCAACTTGCTCGGTAACAAGCGATTCCACATCCTGGAGGATGGGCTCAAAGATGCCGGCGATATCATCACTGGATACTTTGAGAATCCTGACCCCCTGGGCAAATGTTAATGGCTATTCACATACCTAGTGAGTTGAAAGAATCCATCCTCTATTGGAATAGAGGGGTCATCGTGCGCTCCTGGGACCGGGATGAAGTAGTCAATGTCCGCATAATCATCATCGTAGTGTCCAATGAAATTAGGCTTCACTCGATCTTGCCAGTAGGATATCACGGATTCCCTCGCATTGTCGGATAAGGCGTCGTAGCCACTGCGCCCCATTCTTTCCTCAAGCATTCCCTCAAATCGTTGATCTAACAACATTGATCCACAAATGCGGCCTAGTCATTCATCGGTCATCAGTCATCCAACTTTTGGGTGTTAACGGGCGAATTATATGTGAGCATCAGCATACCTGCCCCCTTCACTACCTCCCGAAGAGTGAGAGGCTCTAGTTTTGTTATTTGGTACGAGATGAGATCCTATATCAATCAGTAAGAACACAGCTGAACTGTTGTTTCATTCATTCTCACCACGGTCCCACCACCCGCATCGCATACGATGAATACGTCGTTTTTCTGTCAACGTCAGACACCTGGCGATAGAGCATGTCGTAATATACCATACCGCAATCGAGTTGGGCTGGGTGGCGCGTAAGGAATAAAGGGCAGCAGCCTCCGGCTCTGACACAAGCGAAACATCTTGAGGGGGGATCCCTGCTTTTGTCGCGGCTCGCAAGGTACTGTTTTTGGCCTTGTCAGACCAAACAGCTGGGACTGTGAGAATGAAACGCATATCCATGGCTTTCGTGGTTACTCCAAGACGTCGCTCGAGAACGTCCTCGGCGTGTTGAATGAGATGTCTCATGTAGTCCGCTGTCACCTCGACGGCGTTTTTGTCATACTTGATGAGCAGCTTCTTAGAATACAGGGACGGTGTGTACGTTGTCTCCTGGTCCTCATCAAGAAGTAGCTTGATGCCTCGAAAGGCCTCGGCGTACGTTCGAACCTGGTAGCCCCAAGTGGAGGCTTTGGTTCCGTAGGACATGCTCGAGGGAACTTTCACTGATGTTCCTTTGAAGACGTGAGCAAGTCTCTGGTTATGCAGGCTTGGGACATACTGTTGCCTCCACCGGGCCAGGTGGACATGACTTCAATGTTGTCTACCGCTCCTTTGAAGGCCCAAGCAATCCTGTTTCCCTGTAAATATGGATAAACGACGTGTCCAAGTGTACACGTACCCGCTGAAGGTTGTCCCAAAGTCCAACCCAACGATGATCGAGGGTGCCATGCTGATGCTATATATGATGAGTGACCACCAGCGGATCCCTTCTGTTGTGTGTCTTTGGTCTCAGTGTAATATGTTGAAAGGAGAATGGTCGAATAAAAAAAGGTAGTAGAGAAAGGAACAGGAAAGTCAGGAAGGAGCGGAAGGTAAGAAGGCATTCCTTTCACAGTCAAGTCAGAGTGAAGTCAGAGTGAGGACAGAGGTATGATCTCACTTGACCACTGCAATTCTTGGTTGCATGATATGCAATCCGACCCTCTCTACGCAATCCAAGATAAGGCGCTAGCCCTGGCCAGACCTTTCGTCTGTATGACATAACATTTCACAGCCGTAGGCTACTACTAGGGGGATGCATGGCCCACCGCCGCCGCCAGCGGTCTGGTCTCTTATTGGGATGGAGGCATATGAAGATGGGTTACTGGCAATGGGATGCTCGAGCTGTCCCAGACCTTGGCAGCTGAGACCCGAGGGGCCCCATGCTTGCAGTGCAGGTTATTCGCAGATCCTTCCTGGTGCTCTGTATGTCATCTTTACGCTACAGAGCTGTATATGGGACTTACCAGAATCAAAACCAACTTCCACTGTATGACATAACATCCACAGTCCCGGTCATTGCTTCCTTGGTGAAGTCATAGGAGAATTACAATGACTTCATTTAACCCGTGGCAGGTTGAAAGCAGTGGCAACTTGCGCAAATGCTGCACCAGACAGTTGAGATTCGCGCTCTTGGCAGTCACGCCCTAAGTACTATCAGGAACTATCTAGAACGTCATTCAACCCCTTGTCCAGAGATATCTTTTTTGGTCTACTTGGGAGCTTCTGACAAGTACTGTCTGCAATGGTCTTGTCCAATTTGATGTCCTGGGGACGTCGGACAGTGCCATGCCCAACTAATCAACGAGGCGACACGCGTGGCAGTTGCACTTCAGGAAATGATCACAGCTTGCTTTATGAGCAGGCAACCGAGGTATATGAAACGGCTTGCTCCCTGTAACGGTGCTTGTGCCAGTGCTAATATGACTTGCAGAAAATCCACTCTCTTCAACACCGGCTTAGAGAGCTAAAGGCGCAGCGAAAAATAACCAGTGCTGAGCTTAGGCAACAGGATCAGCTGCTTTCTGACACGTGTGAGGAGCTGAAGGAAGCCAATGTCAAGATCAAGCAACAGGATCAGCTTCTCCTTAACACGTATAGGGAGCTAAAGGAAGCCAATACCAAGATCAAGAAACAGGATCTGCTACTCTTACAAACGCGTGAGAAGCTGGAAAAGCAGCATTTAGAAGACACGGTGAGGACCGAACAGCAGGACCATCTACTGCGCAAAGCGCGCGAGGAAGCGTCAACGAGTGCCACACGCCACCAGGAAGAGCTTGATAAACTGTATACCAAGCTAAACACATTGCAGAATGAACAGCCAAGCCTGGGAGATGATCATATTGTTGAGACAATGCGCAGCCTGAGCCAGAACCTGGATAGTTGGGTCAAAGCTAACTTCAAAGATGCTACCAAGCTGCAATCGTGGCATGGGTCCGATGGTAATAGGTTTCCACACAGCTCTTCCCAGCGACGGGCTTATATCCAATCCTTCATCTGCTGCATGATCCACACCTGGATATTCTCACCTTATCAGTTTGGAATATGCGATGACCCATATGGTCATTTCCTCTGCCAGCTGGAAGTGTGTGTGGGGCGCCACTGTACGTGTTCCTCGAACTTTATCTGTTTTCATCAAAGCACTCAACAGCTACAGGTTCGGAGACAGTTCTCAATACCTGGAAGACTGCTACTAGCATGGCCATAGAAGGGGACTCAAAAGATAACGATGAGGGTATATTCACCGACATCATCAAGGCTGTCGAGGATCGATTCGGTACCTTTGGCTCAACCAGCGACGAGTCCAGAAAGCGACAGCTCGGAAAATTATTGCGGAAATGTGCGGATTTTAAGATTGCTCTGAGCCGGCAGAAACAAGCCTTCTTATTTTTTCGCAGCCCAGTTGGCGCAGAATTTTCCCCACAGTTCATGACCTTTGGCGGAGGCGACGGACAGCCAGCGGGCAAGGTGAGATGGTCGCTGTGGCCGGCCATCACGAGGTGTCACGACGATACTGGCAGGGAGGTTCTAGAAGCAGAATTGGTGTGGACTATGGAGTAGCCTGGACACCGGTCTACAAGTCATTACACCTCACTGGCCCATCCCATATCATAAAAGGAAAAATAATTTCCTTATCACCGGCGATCATGCAATATCATCCTCAATTCAGGACTACTTGCGGAGAAGGGCTATACTCCATTATCTAGTCAAGCCAAGTCAAGTCATATTCTATTAGCCTAATGGAGTCTGCTAAGTGTGTTACTAGTTATGGTGATATTTTGTCAATACCAGGTGAATCTATCCGAGTTGCACGCTTGCCTGTCTCACTCGACAGTTGTGGGGGGGG
>KZ826472.1:0-12744 GCA_003184635.1 Aspergillus sclerotiicarbonarius CBS 121057
AGAAGGGCTAGGGGGAGGAGGTTTTCGCGGAATAGACGCCAGCGGGAGAGGGAGCAGGCGGTTACTACGGAGGTCGAGGTGAGGAGGAGGAACCAGCATGCGATTTTGATGGCGCCGCTGTGGTCGTCCATTTTGTGGGACTGAATTGATTAGGTTGCGTCGTTGGATGGGGGGAGGGGTATGGAGGCATTGCGATATATGAGGTGGACTCATGAGAATAATCAACTGGGGCAGATAAGGCTGAGCGAGGATCTGCTGGACTCGATGCGTCAGCAGCTGGCCTTGGACGGTTCATGGATATATCCCTGAGGAATAGCATCATAGCCACGATCATGTACGACTGGCAGCTGGGCAGTGATTGGATAGGTACTCGCGAGTCGATGGATATCGTCCTGCGGCTGAAAATGGACCATTGTGTCATTCTTGTTGGATATAGCAGCGGAGGTAGATCTAAAATACGCATATGCCGAACACTGGCCAGACATTTGTATCATGAAGCTATCTCACCATATCAAAGACAGAAACGGCCACTCCGCGGGTGGGAATGGCGGGCTAGCCGAATGGCTGGTGGCAGATTTACGTCGTATCTGCTGTGCATGCCTTCAGGGATATTAGCATTTCCGTACTACCCGAACTGCTCAAGACCCCATCACAGTGGATCAGAACATAGCCTCGAACCAAGTCTCACGTCATCACTGTGTTACATCCGATGACTGTCCATAGCATCTGATTGTCTGGCTTTTACCACATTTAACAATTCGGCCTTGCCGTTCCGTCCCATACTTTGTCAGACCTGATCCAAAGGCCTGCCATGAGCTAATTATCTTCCACCCTAATCGCCTCTGAACGCGATTCGCTGCATGGGTTACGAATGTAGCACTTACCAGAATTTCTCACTGCATTTGAGCGCTTATTACTCAGTCAAATCTCTGGCATATATTTATGAAACTCAACCCGCTGTCAAGCGCCTCACACTTGTTATATTCCATCACAGACCTGATGAAAATGGCAGACGGAGCTGCAACCCAAAGCCAGATCGAGCTATGCTCTCCGCGTGGCAATGACTTTCCCGGAACCAGCACCGAGACTTTGCTCACCCGGGATGCCCTGGAGCTTGCCCGGGTGGGGAAGAAAGAGGTTATGAAGGTATGAACCCTCGTAAATAATACTATCTCTAGGCTAACTATCATACAGCGAAGATTCCGCCTAGCAAGCACGATTGGATTTGCGAGTAGCCTGATGATCACATGGGAGGCGATGATGATGTGTGTTCCTGCTGATATCTGTATCGCGCATCTAACATACTATAGACAATTTGGAGTAGGACTACGAAAGTATGGCCATTCATTGCTACGTGGCATCCTCATTAATTGATTCAGCGGAGGTCCTCCCGGGCTGATATACGGATACATCGGGGTCTGGATTGCTTTTTTGAGCATTTTCATCGCTATGGGAGAGCTGGCCAGTATGATACCTTCGGTAGGCGCTTCTGTCTGATACAGCAGTGGTCTGCTGACTTTGAAGGCTGGTGGGCAATACCACTGGACAAGTATCCTCGCTCCGACATCCTCCAAACGGTTCCTCGGTCACATCACCGGTATTGAAGCAAGCCCATGGGTCGCTGCATGCTAATGCCAATAGGTTCCATCACCATAATCGCATGGGAGACGGTGGCGGTCGGCAACTATGTCGTCAGTGCGAGCGTTCTACAAGGCACGGTCGCACTCAGCAGGCCCCAGTATGATCCTCAAGGATGGCATGTCACGTTTATCACATGGGGTATCCTATTGGTCTCGCTGCTTATCGTCACCTACCTTGGAGTGGTTCTGCCCGCCATCGAGATTTTCATCCTGGTGATCCACATCTTTGGCTTCTTCGCAGTCTTGTTTTCTCTGATTGCTCTGGGTCCGCAAACCGAACCACGGCCTGTTTTCTCGATGCTCGTGAACCTAGGCAACTGGCACGATATCACCCTGTCGTCGTTTGTGGGACTGCAGGGGACGGCGGTGGCATTTGTGGGTAAGTGCCCTAACCGTCTTAGAGTATTGAACTCACCGTTATAGGCATGGATGGGGCTATCCATGTGAGTGGCATCCATTATTTCACAGGATAAGTATATGCTGAACCATCAGATGGCCGAAGAAGTTGAAAACAGCAGCATGGTCGTGCCCCAATCCATGCTCCTCGCCATTGTGATCAACGGGGCTCTCGGATTCGCCATGCTGCTGACCATTCTGCTCAAATCCGGCGACATCCAAGCCCTTCTCAACTCCGACACCAAATACCCTTTCATGTTTGTGTTGGAAAACTCCACGCAGAGCAAAACCGCCGCCATCATCCTCTCCAGCATGCTGGCCACCCTGACAGCCTGCGCCGGATTATCCACCCTTGCCTCGGGCAGCCGCATGCTATGGTCGTTTTCTCGCGAGAAGGGCATTCCAGGCTGGAACTGGATCCGTCAGGTACACTCCTCCCTCGAACACACCAATATTCACTAACACCAACAATAGGTCCACCCCCGCACCTCCCTCCCCAACCACAGCATCTTCATCATCGTCATCGCCACCGCCCTAATCAGCCTCATCAACGTCGGCTCCGACTACATCCTCAACATCACGCTCTCCCTGATCATGCAAGCCTTTTTCTCCTCGTACCTGATCCCCCTCTCCCTCCTCCTCTACCGGCGCATGCAAGGCCACATCGCCGACCCCAAGCAAGCCGACCTGGACCCGGACAAGCCCTACACGTGGGGCCCGTTCCGGGTGAAAGGCTGGCTGGGCATCGCGAACAATATGTTTTCGATCGTGTGTCTGGTGATTATGTTTCTGTTTGGGTGCTGGCCGTTGCAGAATCATCCCAGTCCGCGCGAGGTGAATTATAGTATTGCGTTGACGGGGGGGGCGACGGTGTTGGCGGTGGTGTATTATGTGGGTTGGGCCAGGAGGGTTTATCGGGGGCCGGTGGTGGAGGTGAGGGTTTATCGCAGTGGTCAAAGGTGATATGGGGGGGGTTGATATTTTTATTTTTTTATTTTTTTTTTAAAAAAAAAAAAAAAAGAAAAAACAAATAAAGAAAGAACAAATCGAATCGAATCGAAATGAAATGAAATGAGACTTCTGTAGAGTGAGGGATATGTTTATCTAGTGCTTGTATGGGAGAGTTGAGTGGTGTGTCTATTCATGGAGAAATCGGAGAACTGGTGAATATAATAGCATCATACCCTATATAAAAATTTCTCAATTTTTCTTTTCAAAAAAGATAAGAAATCACAAAAAAAAAAACAAAAAAAAAGTGGCGTGCTCCAGGGTAGAGATAGGAGTGAGCATATATCCATCTAGGCTCTGTATCCCGCTTCCCATGATGATATATAGTATCGTCGAAAATTGAACCTCGGGATTTGGTCAAAAACTTTAATTCTGACATGGGATTTAGGAATTATTTTTAATTACAAAAGAATTGTTGACTAGTTTATCATGACAAAGAAGTCTGTAGATGTTATACCTGTGATGACGGATGTTCAATAGATGCAGATTGTCCTAATCGGGAAGTATGGCTGAGGCGTGGGGGAGGCTCTTGTCTAGCAGGTACTATGTAACAGTGCAAGGGCAGGGCAAGGTGAAATGCCAAGAAAATGCCCGAGAGAAAGTGAACTGGAGTACGGGTTCAAATCGGGAGAAATCATCAAATCTTCAATATGATTGATAAATAGAGAAGCTATTAATAGCATTGCATCGACTTGATCAGATTGGAGTGAAGGCTCAGCAGATATTCTGCCAGTAGCAAGTATGTAGCAGTATGTAGCAGATTGGCGCGACCCTCCAAGAACAAAAGTCGAGGCAAGCGGCAACCAATCAACCGGCCGGCCCTGGCGCTAGGCGAAGCGGGGAGTCATGTGACGCACAGCGGAATTTTGGGCCACAAACGAACGGGCGCCGGGAAAGCGTCAGACTCTTCCTGAACGACCTTCCCGACGACCCTCACGACACCCGTCCGAGTTCTACCACGACCTTTAGGTGGCATCTTCACAATGGCTGTTCGGAACTCCAGTACGTCTCTGCCTTTTTTTTTCCCGCCGGGCCTCGATTCCGACCCAGTTGCTGATATGGTCTAGGTCTCGCCTCTTCTCGCCGCAAGTCGCGCGCCGCCCACTTCAACGCCCCCTCCAGCGAGCGCCGTGTCATTCTCTCGGCTCCTCTCTCGAGCGAGCTCCGCGCCAAGTACAATGTACGTCGATTCCACGAGTGATGGGTTGGAGGATCTGGCATATTCTTTCTCGGGAGAAGCGTGATTAGCCACGGGATGAAAGGAAGCCAGATCGGAGAAATGGGAGGAAACACAGCAAAGAACACGGTCTAACGGTTTTTTAGGTCCGCTCCATCCCCATCCGCAAGGACGACGAGGTGAGCCAGCCGATTCCCTGAGATATCCCGAAATAACCCGCTAAAACATTCAAGGTCGTTGTGGTCCGTGGCAGCAACAAGGGCCGTGAGGGCAAGGTCACCAGCGTCTACCGCCTGAAGTGGGCCATCCACGTCGAGCGCATCAGCCGCGACAAGAGCAACGGCCAGAGCGTCCCCATCCCCCTCCACCCCTCCAAGGTCGTCATCAAGAAGCTCCACCTCGACAAGGACCGCGAGCAGATCCTCGAGCGCATTGCCAAGGGTCGTGAGGCCGCCAAGTCGGCTTAAATGGGTTTGAGGTTTAGTTCATCGGCAATGGCAGTGATACGCGGGAGTTCCGGAAGACGCGAACAATGGGATCTTGCCTACGATCGGGATATATCTGTTGAGATGGGTGTATTCTGATGAAATGAAAACGAAAAATCAATTTCCTCTACTGTTCAGTGGTTTCAGCTGTCGACAGGTTATTCGACGAGTAGCGGAGCTTGGAGTAGGCACGGAAGAGGTCCTGCAGCATTCTGGCATCAGTTTATCAAGCCGTGCACCATGACCAGGCGATCCTCCCCGGACCGCCATTAGTAGTTCGGTCGATATCAGTGAACCCATTTAATCCATCCCTAAAAGTAACCGGTACGGGGCCGTAGTTCTTCTGGATGGCATCCATCCATTCTAGTGCCAGAATTCCGGCGGGTCTGCGGGCTTATTAATCCGAGTCGCCCGGCAAAGTTAGTTGTGGGAAACCCCATCCCCACAGAGTCTCGATCGATTCTTAGCCATTGTTTCAACCCACCATCACCATGGCCAAGTCCAAGGCAGCCAAGCGCAAGCGCAATGCCCAAGTCGATCTTCCGCAGAAAGTCCCCAAGGCTTCGTCGATTCCGACGCCGCCCCCCGATGGCGCCACGCGAGAGCCGAAAAACCTGACAACGGTGGTGGATGAGGAGGAATTGGACATCACCATTGAGACGCTGAGGACTCTCACCCAGTACCCCAGTCTGACCAAGTCCAAGGCATGCAAGGATCTCCGGGTGGCGGTCTATGACTTTCGCCAGGCCTGCACGACGGGGGTCAATACTGCCGGTACGCTGTGCTGTCCGTCCCTACTGGATGGCGACCGTTAATTGTCAACAGAGGGCGCCAACCTGACGGCACGCATCACCGGGGCTCTGACCGATAAGAAATATCTGGACGCCAAGATCCTGCTGGCCGAGATGAGAATCCGGGGCGAGCAGCCCAAGATCGGAGCCTTGTGTCGCTGGGTGCGCGATCTGGACGTGGTCAGTGGCCTGTCCACCCAGCCCGAAGCCCTCACCCGAGCCCCTCTGGAACGCAGCCCTGAGGACTTGCAACTCCTCGGCGTCCTCGACGCCATCCTGCGTGTCAGCACCCCGATTGACAACAGCCCGGATGCCGTGGATTCGACCTCTCCCATCGCTTTCCAGTCCATCTGGGACCTGCGCCCCTCGACCACCCCCTTGCCCATCTACGCCGCCGTGCTCGATCAATCCATCCTGGCCGAGGCCCCCAAGTCGCCCTCGGCCCTCCGCATCATCGAAGAAACCCCCGGTCCCCTGCGCAAACCTCCCAACCACCATCCGGCCATCCTCTACACCACCGCCCCCAACGCCGTCCCGCTGGCCCCGGTCGGCCCGTCGATAACCTACGTGCCCCATCCCGCCGTGCCCGGCCTCGGTCTCGCCCTGAACGTCCTCTCCGCCGCGGAGTGCAAGGCCATCATTGCTGCGGGCGAGTCGGTCAACTTCCTGCCGGACGTGCCCCTCCGCGAGGATGGCGACATGAGCATCCTGGCCCACAACTTCTACTGGGTCGTCGACACCACGTTCCACGACATGCTGTGGGCGCGGATCTCCGCGTACGTACCACAATCGATCAACGGCCGTCTCGCCCGGGGCGTCAACCGCCGATTCCGAGTCTACCGCTACGTTCCTGGGGCCGAGTACCGCTGCCACATTGACGGGGCCTGGCCGCCGTCTGGCATCCTCCCGGATGACACATACGTGTACGATGCCTCGCCGGAGGACAAGAGGCAGAGCTCCATGTATACCTTCTTGCTCTATCTCAACGATGAGTTTGAGGGCGGAGAAACAACGTTCTTCATCCCGGCCAAACGGGAGGGAACCATGAACGCCTACCCGGTGCGTCCGGTGATGGGAGCCGTGGCCATCTTCCCGCACGGAGAGGCCAATGGGGCCTTGTTGCATGAGGGAACTGGCGTCCGCGAGGGCGCCAAATATATTATCCGGACGGACGTAGAGTACGACGTGAAGCCGAGCGACGAGTGAACAGATAGATCCACTTGCCCCTCGGTTACGGGGCGATGACCATGAAAGCAGTAGCTTGAATTACTGACCTCCAGGTTTCTGGCTTAAAAGTTATCACTTCGGTCCATTGTTCGACAGAATATCGACCATAACATGGGCAAGCTCCTGCGGATGACCATCAGCAGATGGGGATAGACATCCAGGGGGCTTGTTAACGGCTGACTTGGATTATGATCTTGCAATGGCCTATAGATATATATCAGTACTCGGTACTGTGCATTTATTTTGGCATTCTATATCCTCGAATTTATTCCACGTAGGAGCTTATGATCGACCCTGGATAGTACTGGTAGATAGATCGAGAGAAACATGTAATAATTTTGTACGTTGTAGTTCAATTTCCGGATCCACTGCTTTCAAAATATAACCTGGTACGTTGAATCTAGGCCCCCATAGGCACATGGCAAGTGATGTGCATCGAAATATATCATGACGCTGTATAGTCAATCCCTACACAAACTCCCAGCCACCATGTTTCTCAGCACTAGAAACAACAATTTTAACCAGCTAACCCCATCCCAAATATCCCCTCTACCATAGCCAACAAACAAAAAAGAAAAAAGAGAAAAAGAAGATCTAAAATGATTGACGAGCGGAACAACACCACCCGACACCCAACATCCACACGGGCGATAAGTGATAAGTGATAGTGATAAGCGACCACGTGACTACACACTGCACAGCGACAATCGGGTCGATTGTGTCTCGTGCTATGGAAAGATCTATTGCTATATTTTCAGCAGTATATATTTAAGAGTAGGGAGTAGAACAGTACATACGACCACAGGGTGTGGAAAACAGGGCTTCCCGTCCGCTCAGCCGTACCTAAGCCACACGCCGGGAGGTTAGTAGTTGGGTGGGTGACCACCAGCGAATCCCTTCTGTTGTATGTTTTTCTTCTTCTTTTTTTTTTTTTTTTTTCACTTCTACTAACTATAGATAGAGTACTTCCCCAACCAATTTCCTGCAACGTCCCTTATTTGCAGAAAATGCCAACAGCACAGCTGACTCAAGCAACAACCCTGAATTAACTTTTCCCGAAAAAGCACATCTTACTAGCAGGGTATGGTAGCAGTGCTATTTTAAACTTTTGGGCATGAATATCCCTGTCACCTGTGCTTGATCTGACTAGATTCTTGTCTGTGGATAAGCTTTGGTCGTGTACTGGCTCAAGTATGCCAAGTATGTTAGGAAGTATTTTTTTTGACACATTTCTTGAAGTGTCTAAATAAAGATCTTCCAGGAGGCTTTTTGAAAAAGGCTTGTTAAATGTGCACTAATGAACCCTGTCAGATAGGTGGAGGAGGACCCCGTTCAATTAATTTAAAAAATCTCTGTGAATTATGTCTTTGAAGAATTCTGTTAAGTTCTAAGAAGCTGTATTAAGTGGTTTTACAACCCTCTGTCTAGTATTTCTCTAGAGTACTTAACAGTGCTCCCAAAAACTCTATTGAATATTTCCAAAGACCTCTATCAAACCTTCCAACAAACTCTATCAACGCTTCAAGGCCCATAAAATCTAAAAATACCGCATTGACCCAGATCTAGACACCCCCTTCATCTACGTAACGATCTCATTTAGATCTACCATCTGAAGCAGTGTTCTAGAGGGTCTTAGCCAGCCCCCCTCCCGCATGGGGCGGAATCGGTGAATACTACTAGTAGTAATATCTAGATCAGATTACATTATGAGTCTTCAAAAGTACTAACCAAAGTCTCCATTTATACACCAATCAGCAGCCAGAACTTTCTGGCCAGAACCTAACAGTACCCAACCCACTAGTAGGATTACTCAGCGCTAAGCAAATGAGATTCTGAGACAGTACTCCATACCTACCTAGCAGTTCACCCACGGCTCCTCCCGTATCCACGGGCGAGAGGTATCTATCTATTCCCCAGATATAGCAATCATGATAATCCACTTTGCGCAAAGACTGCTATCAAAACATCCACCATCACGCTGCTCATCCTAAACCTAAGTAAATATGACGGGAGATAGAAATCGAGATCATCGGATTTATTAAGCTCATTTGGGGGTGGAGAGGAGAGGAACGGAGACCATGCCTGATCAGGACTAAACGGGGGGTAAAACAACCCAAGATGATGATGGACGGGATGCAGAATTTTCGCTATTCTGTGACTGGTGTATGGCTAATCAATCAGCTTCTTGGGTTGGGTCTGACGTGGCTTTTCTAGACTCGGGGTGATCGTTATCTCCGAGTTGATGGCTTGTGTGTGAATGCTATATTGGTTATTTTTGGTGTTTGTGAACATTCATTCCTGGACTGGTGTCTATGCAGTATAGGAGAGTAAGGAAAGACAGTGTTGATAAGCATAGATGGAATAAACAACGCATAGTATTGTTCCCTCAAGGTGGTGGAACCTACTACCATGCTAGTCGGACATATCTTTTGGTCTAGTTGGGAGCTCCAACAAAGATACTACACCTCTCGGCCGTAACTATGACAGCATTGATTTGTGTCAGGCACTGGATTGCCACCAAAGTCCACTACGTGACTACCAGGGCCTAGACAAGACGATCCGGCATCTCGCCTGCCAGAAAAGGGAATGGCCGAGAAGCCCCTGGTGGATAGGCATTACAGGGCGTACCCGTGCATGATCTGAGTAATCACCACAAACGTTTGGACGATGACAACAGGTGTCGCGTGGCCCGTCTCAACCAAGCCGCATCAACTGGCGGGGGATAATTCGACAGGAGAAACCGACCCTTGTGAAAGGATTCGATCCCACGCGTGGATCTCCAACTACTTCACCATCATTCGCCATCCGCCTGGGAGCTCGGACACAAGCAGTTGGTGCCACCCCGGTCGATCCCGTCAGACTGTGGGTTTCCGGCCGAATAGATTGCTTCCCCACTGCTGCTGGGCTGGCGGCGCTTTGACAGGGGAACCACTCCTGTCACACTGCCAACTTGTATCATTTGCTGATTCGTCTAACTAGGGCGAGAAGCTTCAGCACTGCCACCGCCATCGCCCCCACGCTACCTCCATGGCGTTGCGGGCTTAATTGGGCTTGGCTGGGGTTGGCACACAAACAGTCCCTAGACTAAGAGCAACGGCGCAGGGCCATGTTTGATGTTAGTGCAGGGCGGCTCATTGCGCCCGCAGTTAGGGAAACGATTATCATACAGGTCAGCTGCCCCACTAGCAACTACGGGCGAAGATGGTGACATTGCAGGGTGCTAGAATGGCTACGTGGATGATTCACCTAGAAGAGGACGGTGGAGGCATAGAAGATGTACGCCGTGGTGGCTTCACGAGTGAATGCGATAGATCTCGGGATGATTGATACTGATTGATACAGGAGTATGGAGTACTGTACTTATGAACTAACCCGCAGCGGGGAAGATCCTTCATCCTTCCTCCATGCTCTCCTCAGCATCCGCCACCGCCATCTTCACCCTCCACCTTAGCGTGTGGCAGGATGCTTCGTCCCGCTCTTATGTGAGATTCGACCCCGAGACCTTCTCCGAGGAGCGGGCACATACGAAGAACGAAGGAATACACGATCTAAGAAAGGATTTGGAGGCCGTGACGATGAATCGCAGGCAGTAAAGAAGTATACATAATGTTGGAGACGCCGACGCACATGGAAGTAGACCTGACCCCATTTTTGAGACCCTGACCACCCCAGATTGTCATCATGTTCTCCACACTGCGATGTGGTGGAGGAAACGAGCCCATCCGGATAGAGCGACAACATTACGCACACGAAGTCAACATTGGGCGAGGGCCGCAACATATCGCGTGTGAAAACTGTCGGCTGAAAAAGGTGCCATCCCTCTCCGTAACAAGGGATATGCCAATGCTTATTTGGTTGTTTAGCTCCGCTGTAATGGTAAAAAGCCAACCTGTGGCCGGTGTCGCGAAAAGTCCATTCAGTGTCAATACGGAACGGGGGAGCCACTATCCCCATCGTCCATGGCGTCGGATGGCACGAATCGAACCAAAGTAACAAAATCTGTCAAGACGCCGAGAACAGCACGAGAGAAGAGAAAAGGCACCCCGCAGGACGAGGTGCCCGAAAGTACTCAACCGATTCCTGTCACCACTCCCCAGGGATCGGGAAGCCCTCAGATGCTGTTGATGGAGGACTGGCTGGCAGACGAGGGCATGATGGGGGCGTTGCAGCCAGCACCAGACTGCGACACGGCACTTGGGGGAATGTCTGCAGAGGACGAGATAAGTCCATGGGGATTCACGCCATATTCCCCGACGACGGAACCCTCACGGGAGCACTTGATGCATCCAACGTCAATCCCGCAAACCCTGGGTATGTATAACCTCACCTACCCTGGAGCTACATGAAACTAATGCAGTCAAGACTTGCAAGGAACCAGGTCCTCCGCACAGGCCACCACCCCTGCTCCCCTCCCCTGCGTCATGCCAGTATCAGCCTCCACCTCCACCTCCACCTCCACCTCGTCCTCATATATCGAGCCCAGACTCCTACGACCACGCATGATGCATCTATTCAGCACCGACCCTTTCCCTCCATCCCACCACGCCCTCCCGAACCAACCACCAGCCGATACACGACCAACCAGCTCCAGCTCCTTGGGGTGCCACTGCTGGGAAGAAGTAGCCAACATTCTCCAACAGATCGAACTAAAAAGCATCGTATCGGAACAAACATCCTCACTTGAATCACGCCTTTCATACCAAAAGACAGCGGTGCAGTTCTGCACCGCCATGCTCGAATGCCCGTCTTGTCGCTTATGCCCCGAACGCATGATGATCCTCGCCCCGGTGGGCAACAAACTAATCCAGGAATACAAGTCCATTCTGGAACAGTGGTTTCAAAGCCTCTCCGGACAGAATCCGCATCAAGTGCAGGCACAGATGCAGATGCAGATGCGCGAGATAGAGAATACCACCCGCGGAGGAACCCCTCTTTCACTAGCTCACCCGGCCGATGGAATCTGCAGAGAAAGGATATTTCTCGGCGATTACGAGATCGACTCTTCCGAGTGGAACGCGGTGATCGAGACGCTGATGGCGCTACATTATCAGCGTTTGGAGGCATTCCTGGTCAGCTCGAGAACATGGGCCACGATGACGAGTCGCAGTGCGATGCTGGCCGTGTTTATCAAACTAGAGGCGAATTTTCGCTTGTTGTCGATGCCGCCTTCACCACGGATGGGTGGTTCCCGGTAGGATTGTGCTGTGCAGCCTTACGGTCATTTTGTTAGCAGTTGAGCGTCTTTCAAGTTTTGTCTAGAATACAGACCAGACCACTGTGTGGCTATTCACTACTACCCTATGGAATACCAGCGAAATGTGACACGATTGACCAGACCACTGTGTGGCTATTTTTACACCCTTATGCATGAACAGCGAATGAGACATGCCACAAATTTCCCCCATCATTAGTTTATCTTGGCATTTCGGGAATTTCCTGTCACGGTTAGGCCGAGCAGGGATCAATGCTTAGTTTCCAGGCTAAGGTTAAATCCGATGCTATCCCGCATTTCACTGCGATCGGCAGTCATCACCGGACATAGCCGTGGGGCTTTTCCTGGTAAAATTTCGCTTGAAAATAAGGGTGTTGGGGTAGACTAGGTTAGCTCGGAGATAAGGATTCGGGTTGGGTTGTTTTTGCTGGGGGATGGATTTGAGGCTGATTGTACATACTATACTATGGGAGAACTGTACTAGGATGATGAGAGGAAGTGGTTGGTTGGTTTAGTAGGGTAAAGGTTTTTAGTGTAGTACTTATTGTGTGACTGAGATTATGTTAATATGGGACTGTGGATTGGTAGAATGCTATTCATTGGCTATACTCTGTATAAGCCCTAACCTAACATAACTTAATGTTACTTATTCACCAGAACTTAGTAACTATGTACTTATCAAAAGAGACGAACGAGATCAACTCAAGCCCACTCACCCACCACCATCCACCATGCATACATCTATCCAATATCAACAAACGAACAACTCCAAATCAATAAACCAACCAACCAACCAACCAATCCCCCT
>KZ826473.1:0-11975 GCA_003184635.1 Aspergillus sclerotiicarbonarius CBS 121057
GGATGGGTACCCCCAAAGGAGGGGGGGAACAAGAATTAAAATGACCACCTACTTTTATCCTCTGGTTGTTCACCTTCTATTTCAATACCATTGTTTTCTGAAATCTCGGTGTGTTGCTTTATCCGCATGTCTTTTTATCGTTGCTATCGATGGGCTTTGTCATGAGTATTCCGCATCTATGCAACAGTATCACTGCTCATAACCTATTTTAAACACACTTAGAACACAACCGGTACATACGACCACAGGGTGTGGAGAACAGGGCTTCCCGTCCGCTCAGCCGTACTTAAGCCACACGCCGGGAGGTTAGTAGTTGGGTGGGTGATCACCAGCGAATCCCTTCTGTTGTATGTTTTTAGTTGTATTTTTTGAATCCGGGGGGGGGGGGGTACCACCTCTTTCTAAGTTGTGTAGTCAAATTATGGTGAGAGATCGTTTCTGACCACCCTGGAGCTGGTTGGGAAGACTCCAGTACGACATGAAACGCCAAGACTCGACTCATTCCAGAAATTAATCTCGAGCTGTACTTGACTGCTACTCATACTGTCAGGGGACATTGCTGTCAGCCAACAAGGCTGAAGGTGAATCGACGGTAATGGCCAAGTGTGGGCAGTATGGAATGACCAGCCCACGGTCCATAGCGGGTGTGTACCACGAGCAGTGACTTATAGCGAGAACTCAGCTATCTCTCAATATGTTGATTGGCTGGGGAATCTAGTTAAAGTTCACCTAAACACCGCGTTCCCATAACATTTATCTTCATTCATAGGCACTACTACACTTCACCCAGGTGATATTCAATGCTTAGTGCATGGGCTTTCTTCACATCATTATCCAATCCACTACTTTCATGCCAGTTGGCTAGAGGGTTCAGAATTAATCACCTCATAAGCCAGAAATAAGCCAGAAGGATATCCAGAAGTCTATGTACAAAGTAGAAACAACATATCATAGTACAAACACCCAAATTAGGGACACACAAAACGCCAACTCTTCACGTAATACCAGGAGAAAAAGAATAAGCGGATGGTAATGAGTGTATCACCTTAACTTCTGCCGGTGAACCCTGTGTACTTGCTCAGGAGCTCGAACAAATTTGTTTTTATTCCCAGCCGGATGGGTCACCATTCCTTGGATGTTCTTGTTCCGATCAGTTATGATGCGATGTGGCCCTGGATTTGAATGCGCCCTATTTGCACCCTGCATAATGCCGTCACAGTTCTGCCTGGAATAATCGTGATACGTCGCAGGGCATGCCCATAAAACTGGATCTTGGCGGTTGTCACGGGCCGCGACTTTATCGAGAGGCTTCAACTGGGCTCTCTGTGCTGCCAATAGGGCCTCTCTGTCCTTGTGGGCGTGCAGTCATCGACCATTGGTTTTATTGTGGGATGGGGCTGGAGCCTGTCGATGATATCCTGAGCAACGTCACGCGGAATTCTGAGCGGCATACAGGCCCATCAGGATCATCAATCTGACATCGTGGCATCTCGTACAGCTTCATGACCAAGCTTATCAGTATTGGCTTCGTTTTTCTTTTTATTTAGGGTTGCTGGGACTCACGTGGTAGTCTGTCTTCAAATACTCGCGTATAATGAAATAACAGCCCAGTTTGGAGTGAGTGATAGGATGGTGGAAATCAAAAGAAAGCGGCGTTAAACTTTGCATGTTGGAGAAAAGGCTCTAGGGCCAGGGGTGATTTTGCTTCATCAGGCGCCGGGCCTCTGCAAATTGTCGTGAGTGAATCTTTAGAAAGGTGGGTACCGCAAATCGCAGGCGCTTAAGTGAGTGGCTTGGAGGCCATGGGGGCGGCACGACACGGCACCTCAGACTGTCACTTAAACCTCAGAACGCCATTTAAACCAGCCCCTTTGTGACCTCGGACAAGATATGTTACGCTGTTTAAAATCGTCTATTCGGGTTGTTTTCGATTCTTGTCCATCTATACCATCCACTTCCAACGTCCAGGCTTCATCCGAGATGACTCTCCGTCTCAGCATCGATGAAACTGACCTCTCCTTGAAGACGTCGGTCGATCGCTACTCAGACTGGAAGGCTTTCCTCGTCCTGCGACGCTGTCTGGAGCCCGATGGTGATCTGTCTGTTGACCAGGCTACAGCGCTGATCCACGAGATGCTCCCTGCAAAGACAGACAAGGACTGCAGTGTGGTACCGACACTGTTCTGTTACCTCTGCGTGGATGTGGCCGATAAAATTCCATACTCGCATCCAGTGCAGCACAAGTTCGTGGACCTCATCAAGAATCTAAAGGTGTCAGACAGGATAAACCAGAATCTGTATTGCGAGCTCGGAGGCGGCAAGGTTAGTAAATCAGTCCTAGTAGCCAATACCATCTAACCCTCCTCGTGTACTTCCTAGGGATATACCATTTTTATGGCATGGAGAGTCTGTACATTTCAATCAGGGAGCATTATCCATGTACGTTTTTCCTTTCCATGAATCTCTCCCTGGAACGGATTCAAAGCTAATATGACGTGATCAGACGACTTCGAACCCGGGACTGCCGAAGAGCAACAATATTTGAATATCAGCGCCTTCATTGCGCGCCTTGCAGCGGCCGGTGTGGCGAGAAGCATGGGATGGGCCGTCTGGAAGATGGCAGATAATCTCGAAGATGAACCCAGCGACGATACTTACAGTGCTTGTGTCTCTGACGCTGCTGTGTGGATCTTATGTGCTGGTCAGTGGTTGTTCATACAGATTTTTCAGGCTTCTGAAGAGGATGAGGACGCTCCTCAATTGTGGAGGACCGGCTCCAGATACAATGGCCCAATCTTTGGGATGGAGAGATGGAACTTCTGGCAGACCGCGTTTGCGGCTGCAGCGGAGAGCAAAGTTGCGAACGCTGAGTGTAGAATGTTGGCGACTAAGGCGAAGGATTTCATGCCTGCCATTGCACAAGCAATAACTTGGTAATCTTCCCCACTTTACTCTCGTGGGGTGTCTCTAGGATGGAAATAGTTATTGGTCCCGTTATTGATCAAGTATGGTCATTCAATGTGGTCATGGGTCTAATTTATGTGAATGTGGATTTTTTACAAATATTCCCGACGGACAGAAAGGTTTTATGGGGATCCTGTCGATGAACTTATAGTAATGTGCGTTCTGAGCCTACTTCAACTGGGGGAGCATCGGATGAGCCACAGCAAATACCATGATCTTGCGTAAATGGAAGCAACGAAGCAACACCATATGCGATGGTAAGGAATGAAACGTTCACAATTTGGTCGAAATCGTTTCTCCCACCCTGGTGCTACACATGTACCGGAGGAAGAGATCCCTTGAGCTGTTTGCAGCATCCTCGGTCGAAAAATCGTACAGACCACTCTTTCGGATGACAATCCCTTCCCTATCGAGATGGACCTGGAGGATCCTGCCCTTTCTTTCTCCCATAAACGAGAATAAAAGCACCTGTATTATAAGTCAACAAGAAGGGAAGGGAAACGAAGCATAGCTAACCGGTATCATGGAATTTGTTTTGAACTTGCCACTATATATTTTGGAGATCATTGCACTAGAAATGGCAAGGACCTCTCCTCGTTGGATCATCTCGTCATCGCCTAAGCTGTTATGGACGCATGAGATCATGATATGGGGGGTTTCATTGGTATGCCAGCCAGCATCACAGTTCCACTTTCTGGAGTGCAGGACGCTTTTCTCAAGGTAAGTACGGAATATTTCGGAAATGACTTTCCTAGGAACAGATTTCATCATCAGATCCCTCCACAGAAGTTGGCATCGGAAGATCTCACCCTTTCTTCCAGCCAGAGAGTTCGCATAATGTCGGTTCCCCGTTTCCTGAGTTCCCATCACATCCACTAAAAGCTTGTCTTACCATGGAGCTGATCTCCTTCGCCCTATCCATATGACGAGACCGGTGGCTGTTCTCCCTTATGATCGGCTCACTGGTCATCCCAGTTCCATGAATAGGATGTTGGCCGATATGAGCTTCCGAAACAGGTAGGAAGTACTCTGGGTTCAGAGCCTCGACATAGAATCCATTAGTATTCATGCGGAGTTTCTGTAACTTGATGCCAATCTTAGCCAGGTTCTCTTCGTCGATGGGGTGGGCGTTGAATTGTTTGGTTGCGTTCCATATCTGGAATAGACCGTACAGATGCATCTCCATCTCCCACATCAGTGTGTCCATCCTCTGGCTTTCTGCCTGGATTTCAAGCTTGATGTCGCCTGCAGGAAATGTAAGGCGACGGAAAACCTGAGCAGGAGATCCATGGTGGTGGCCGAGGAGAAATCGAGCCTGACAAACGCCAGAGCCTTGGGCAAAAGAGGCATCGCTGGATTCGCTGAAGGGAATATCTTTCGACCAGAGTTTGTGCGTTGAAAATCTCGTCGTGTGCATTGAGAAATTTGGTCTTGTGGGCAAGTCGCTTGACTGGAAATATTTCTGTGGTCTGATGTCAAGATGATTCTCATGTGTGATGTAATTTCTCGCTCAGTATGAGAATGACTTTTACTACTGCATTCAGGTTATTTGAGGTTCCTTGTTTGATATTGGTGGGCCCGTGGAGATCACGTGATATACGGCCGTGTGCTTTCCCTGGAGGCCTTCCTCCTACCAGCATCTTCTCCCCATCCAACTCTGTTGTCACCACCCAAGTCCCCAATAATCCAACTTCATCTGGTGAGAATCAAACCCCGTTGCTCTCCATATTTCGGTGACCAAAAATGGGAACATCCCCGTAACCTGTCCTATTACACATGACTTCGAACTGATACCCTGGGTCATGCGACGCTTGCGGCCGAAAGGGAAGGTCCCAATTGCTTGGTAGCTCGGCTCCGCAGGGCGGGCCATAGATTTGAACTACATTGCGTTAAACTGGCACAACCCCTTCAGCAACATTGGCGTGCGCATTTTTCACACCCAGAGTGCAGGCAACGATAGCGGCAAGCAAATCAGCCTATCCAATTAGGACGGCCTTGGCACATGTCTGCGTTGGATGGTCTTCTGCAACCTGCAAAAAACAAGAAACAAACAAACAAGAAAAAAAAAAAAGGCCATACGTCACATCGCCCACCGATCCTCCGATCGTGAAAATGGACAGGTCATCGGTAGTATTGGGGGTGGAGCAGATCTGCAACCAGAGTATCTACGATGGGCGTCTTGGACTCCCCCATGCATATCTTCCCCTCCCTTGCCTTTCATTTGTGTCTCAAGTTGTTTTCCTTTTGGCCCGGTCAGCAGGCTACCATGCGGGGCATCGATCTCCGAGTATCCGAGGTATGTACAGCTGAGCGTGTCTGCATTCTTCAAGAAACATTTCCCATAGTGCTTCACCTACCTACTGATGTCCATGCAGCGGATTCATGCAACAATGGACGCGACAGCAAAAGAAAATGTTGCCCCCAATGTTGAAGCTGCACATGAATCTGCAGCGAGTCCTACCTCAGCAGAGGTGACCAATTATACCCAGTGGAAGCCGGTGAACGGTCAATGGGTAATCCTCGGCTGCTTGGCTTTGCTTTCTTTTATCATAGCGTTGGACACCACGATTGTTACGCCCGCCATCCCAGTCAGCGTTTTCCAGGGCACCCCACCGCCACCCCTTGACACTCATGCGCATAGGTCCTTGAAAATTCGTTGCACGGTGACTTGGTCAAGGCCTTTTGGACTGGAAAATCCTACCTTCTCGCCAGCGCTGTGTGTCAACCCTTCATAGTCGACCTATCAGATGTGTTCGGTCACCGAATCATCCTTGTTTTAGTGACCTCCCTCTTCAGTCTGGGAACGATACTGTGCTGCGTATCGAATTGGGTTCAATCTCTTTCTTGCCGGGCGGGGCCTGCAGGGGGTGGGAGGAAGGGGCATCATGGCTACCTGCATCATCATCATCACCGATATTGTGCCTTTACGCCAACGACATACATATTACGCCATCGTACAGATGGCATGGACTGTTGGGAGTCTTGCAGGCCCAGTTATTGGTGGAGCCATAGCGCAAAGGATCAGCTGGCGCTGGATCTTTTATATTAATCTTCCTTTTTGTGGAATCGGGTTGATCCTGGTCCCTCTGGCTGTGCGCTTGAAAGCCGAAGGACCGAACATGATGCAGCGTTTGGCGTCGATGGATTGGATAGGTGGGTTGCTTTTCATTGGGAGCCTGTGCAGCTCTCTGATTGGCGTAAGTTGGGGCGGGAATCAGTTCGTTTGGTCCAGCTGGCAGACGATCGTTCCGGTTGTTGTTGGAGGCGTGGGTGTGGTTGCTACACTGCTCTGGGAAGCTTTTCTGGCAACCCGGCCATTCATCCATGTCACTTTTTGCTACCTATTCGGTTCTGTTGGCATATGTCTGTACATGTTTGCAGGGAGCAATAGTGGGTGCCTCCTCCCTCAAGTATGTTCTGAGTAAACTTGCGCATGGTACAGATGGCTCTTCTCTATTTCATACCGTTATTCATGCAGACTGTCAAGGGGTTTGATGCCGTCGGAAGTGGTCTGGCACTAATGGTGGTTCTTGGAGTGATGGTACCAGGCAGTATGGCCGCAGGGATCATGATGACGCGCCTAGGGCGCTATTGTTGGGCGATTTGGACTGGCTGGACATTTTCCACGTTAGCCACGGGCTTAACGGCGCTTTTGAAGCAACACACATCGGCCTCCCGTTGGGTGTTCATCTTCCTTACCCTAGGGGTTGGCCAAGGGCTCTCACTGACCTCCCTTAGCTTTGCAGTCCAGGCGCTAGCCCGGGATAATCGGGATGCGTCTGCAGCTGGGATGTACACATTCATGCAGTCTTTAGGAATGTGTATTGCAGTGGCAACGGCAGGTACATTCTTTGAAAACCGAGCGGCCTATCAACTCGATCAGGCACAGCTGCCGATGAGTGTGGCGAAAACAGCTGCCCAATTTGCCCTAGAAGTCAGGGAACCGGGATTCTCATCGATTCTCAAGACTCGCTACATCCTTGCATTTACAGAAGCTCTCAAACAGCTCTGGCTTTTCTTCATGGCCATATCGGCACTTGTATTCGTCTTGTCACTCGGTATACAGCATTCTAGCCTGGATCGGGCTTTGGAGTCCGACCATACGCTCATCAATAGATGCCCCGAACCGGGCGATGAGGGGATGAGCATTGGCTGATTTTTTTTCGCGGACTAAACCAATAATGCCCCTCCATACAGCGGGGCTGTACAATGTCTCCGTTGGACATAGTCCGGCCTTTGCTGTAGCGCATTTACCCCCTTGAGAGACCAGAACTATCGAGTTCGTACTCCAGTATCCCTATCATAAGTCGAGCATGTCTGGACTGCGAGGGCATGTTCCTTCCTGGGTTTCCACGGCAAAGCCTCTTCGGATCACGATGTTGTGCAACCAGAAGTGATATGCAGGGATGGTTACGTCGGCTGACAAGAGTAGTCTCGCGGATGTAACAGGTCGGTCCTTCAGGGCGTACAGGCGCAGGAATGTGGAGACAGCTTTGTCATGCATTGTATGATGGGAAGGCTACTATAAGATTGTAGTAGGATCTGATGATGATGATCTAATTAAGGGCCATGAGGGCCTGTATATATATAAACTAATAATATATATATATAATCTTGATTATTCACTACAGATATGGAGTCTCTAGGTTACTAATATAATTTTTTCAATAATATATAATTTTATAAAATAAAAACATTAATAAAATATGATATTTATTAATTTATTAATTATACTAAGTTGATTGAATTTTTAATTTAATAATATTATTAAAATTATATTTGTAAATAAATTTTATATTTTCATAATAAATAAGAATTTGTTGATATATATAAATTATAATTTAAATATTATTTCCATTTTATAATTCTAGTTAAAATTATAATTTAAAAATATCTTTTATTTATTTAGATTTCTTAAGTTAAAAATATGGTTTAAATATTATTTAATTTTTTATAAATATTTTAAACTTAAATCCATGATTATAAAATCATCAGTAAATATTATTGATATAATATTTTTTATATAAATATAAAGATTTTTCCTCGACAATTTAAATGTAATTTTAATAAATTAATTAATAAATATTTAATATTTTAAAAATATAATCGATTCAAAATTATATAATATTTTATTAATTTTAATAAAGATTTTTAATAATTGTGACAGCGGCTCTGTCTAGGATCACGTGACTATGTTTGTTTCATTTACTTTGTTATTATTTTCTTTAAGTAAATATTTATAATATTTTTTATTTTTTTTTCTTCTTATATTTAAAGTTCTCAAGTAGTTAGTACTAATATAATCTTATTTTATTATATTAAATAACTATTTTATAACTTTAAATATTTTTTTTATTTTTTTTATTATTATATATAACTAGTTCCTACTAAGCTGTTAGTAATTTTTATTTATATTTTTAATAATATCTAATAACTAAAGATCCACCCGACTAATTAAATAAAATGAATAAAATAACTAGAGAAAACTATTTAAATCTAGATTTTAAAAATAATTAATAATTTTCTGTGATATTACCTGATAAACTAGATTAAAAAAATAGATTTAATTAAATTAAATTTAATAACTAATATAAAAAAAATTTAAAATAAACTTTTGAAGTCCTTCTAAAGATTTTTAATAATCTAGAGACTAAAAGAGATAATTTTTTTAATAAATAAAATTAATAAAACTAAGAAATAACTATTCTTATTTCAAAAATAAAATAATATTATAAAAAAATAAAATGTTTTCACACTATAAATTATTTATTAAATTTTAATTACTTTTTAAAATACTATTATTTTTAAATTTAAAAAAATAATAAAGATCTTTAATTTGTTTTTATTTAATAATAGAAAAAATATTTTTTTAAAGACTAGATACTAGTTATATATTAAAAATTAAAAATTAATATTAATTAATTTATTATTTTAATAATATGTAAAGCTTATATCACTAATTATTATAAAAATAATATAAAAAATATTTAATATCTAGACTTTATTTAAATATAATTAATTTTTATAATAACACTAATAATATACTAGAATATTCAGAAATTATTTTTATTAATTTTTATAAAATTTATAACACCTATTATTAGTACTAAGATCTATAAATAAAAATTAAAAATAAATTTTATATTTTTATTTTTATTTTTTATTATCTTACCATAGAAACCGGAATTAATAAAAATTTTTAAAAAAAAGATATATATAATAAACTACTTTTTAAGTTAAAGAAATTTATTATATATAATTTTAATAATAAGTATTATTTTTTTAATAATTATATAAAAAAATATATAAACTTTACAAATTTAATTAATAATTTAATAAAAAATTATATTAGAAATAATAATATTATTATTAATAATTATAATAAATTTTATAATTCTTATTTTTTTTTAATATTTTAAAATTTAAAATATTATTTCTAAGATTTTAATTCAGGTTTTAAGTATGGAACTAAAAATTAAAAATATTTTAAGAAAAAAAAATATTTTTATTACAAGAAATCTAACTATAAGAATAAAAAATATTTTAAAAAAAATTATATAAATAAAGACTCTAGAAGCTTTTTTATGAAAATTTAAATTAATAAAAAATAAAATTTAAAAAAAATCTCTATCCTGGATAAGCTAGAAGTTTAAATAAATATAATAAATTTATAAAATTTATTAAAAAATAATAATAATAGTTTTATAATTATTATTTTATTTTTTAAAAATAATATTATTATTTGTATTTATATATTTATTAATTTTAAAATTAATATTTACTTGGTAATAAATACTTAATTTATTATTAAAATAATTTAATATTTCAAGATTCTAATATTACTTTTAAGAAAAGTAATTTTAATTATAAATTTTAATAAAAGTAATTTTAATTATAAATTTTAATAAAAAATAAACTATTAATTTAATACATGTAATTCAATTAACTTTTATAATTAATAATTATTAATTTTTAAATATTTTTTTTATATTAAACCTGGAAAGGCATGATATTATTTTTAAAAAAATATAATTTATTAAATATAATATTTTATTAAATTATTAAAATTATTAACTGATCTAACTAAGCTAGTTAATATTAGAGAATAAGATAAAAATTAGATTTTTTATAAATATTTTTTAAACTATTCTGGAATAGTTCTTGGTAAATTATAAATATTAATAAAATATAATTTAAAAAGATTATAAAATATAATTAAAAAAAAAATAATTAAAAATTTTATAATTATTATTAATTTTTTTTTATACTAACCAAAGCATGGTTATATAATTTTAGATAAAATTATATAACCATGTTTATTTTATTTATTTTATTATTATTTTTTTTAAGTAAATACTTATAATACTTTTTATTTTTCTTTTTTTCTTCTTATGCTTAAAGTTCTTGAGTAGTTAGTACTAATATAACCTTATTTTACTATATTGAATAACCATCTCAATAATTATATATATTATAAATAATTTTGAGATTGCTTCACTTACTACCTGTGAAGGGCTAAGAAGCCGTAATGAGTCAGACATAAAGCCTAGTTCAAAAAGAGTCAATTCACTGAAGAAGAAAGACTATCTAGTATAGATAAGATCTAGTTATTTATTTTTTCTTTTTAATTATCTTATTATTACTTTCTTATATCTTTCATAGAGAATCTCTTTAGAGAATCTCTATTCTATTAGTTTTTTCCAGTGTAATCTTAGAACTAAATAAATTAAAATATATAATATTTTAATTTTAAATAATTAATTAAATTTAATTTTTTTTAATTATTCTTCTTTTTTAAATAGCATGATCGTAAGCAGAATCACGTAGTAGAATTTTAAAAAAAATAAAAAAAATTATAAAAATAAAATATTTTTTACTCTTTATAAGTTTTTATATTATAAAATTATTATATAAATTTTTATATTAGAATATTAAATCTTACTTATTTAATTAAAAATATTTTTTTATAATGATACTTCCCTTTAAAAATATTTTTTTTATCAATAATTTTCTTAATAATATATTTTTTAATATTATTATTTATAATAATCATGTCTGGCTGCTAATCCGTTAATTTTTAAAATAATAAAAGATTAGTAGCAGCTAGATAAAATAAATTTTTTTAAATATATTTAATTTATAAATATAAATACTTATAGTCTTGAGTATAGTAAATTTTATATTTTATTAATTTAATTTTTTACTTAATTAATTAATAAAAATATTTTTCAAATTAAACTAGATTTTATCTTATAACTAATAATAAAAAACAAGATTTTAATAATAATTAATATATTTTTTTTAAACTTCTTAAATTAAAGTTATTATTGAATTAGTAATATCTCAGATTTTTTAAAATTTTTTAAAAATTATTTTAATTTATTTCTATAGATTTCTTATTTAATAATTTTTTAAAAAATTAATCTTAAAATCCAGGTTAAAAGATTTCATGTAAAACTTATATTAAAAAAAAATTATTTTAATTAATATTAAATTTTAGTTATTCAGAATTAGTTATACTAGTAGTAATAATTTTTTTTAATTATTTTATTATTAATTAATAAATTATTTTAAAAAAATTTTAATTATTATAATTTTTTATTTAATAGCACTATCTGTTTCAGAATAATAAATAATAAAAAAATATTTTTTAATATTTAAAATATTATATAAAATTTTTTATAATTTATTTATAAATTATGATTCTTGGTTAGAGACTACAGATTATAATATTTTATAATAATTATAGAATATTTAAATAAATATTATTATAAAATCTTTTACCTCCATACTTAGTACTATTTTAATAATAATTTTTTTTATTAACTGGTTAGTGATAATTATAATATTTTTATAATTTTTAAACTCCGGAAGATCCACTAGAAAATTAATAATAATATTTTATTATAAATAGTTAGGAATTAGTAATAGTTTTAAAAGATTTTATTTATAATTTTACTAGATTTAGTTAGCCTAGTAACTATTATAATTATAATAAAATTAATAAATAT